>JADHKO010000376.1:0-13093 GCA_019925425.1 Ophiostoma pallidulum | reverse complement strand
TTATTATTATTATTATTATTATTATTATTATTATTATTATTATTATTATTATTATTATTATTATTATTATTATTATTATTATTATTATTATTATTATTATTACTATTATTATTATTATTATTAATTTATACTAATTAATTTATAAATAACGTAACACGTTAAAATTTTACTTACGTAATACTTTCAACTTTTTTAACTTTTAAAAGGCCTTTAATTTACATTTATAACTTTACGGCTAATAACGAATTTAAAAACCTTTTTTTAAAAGTGTTCCTATTTATACGTTACGAAAGTTCTAACGTTATACGTTATTTAAACTTATTCAAATAATTAGTAAAGGCAAATAGATCGAATCTTCGCGTTCCATTGGCCAGTCTAGTGTCAACCACCAAACTCACTGCCGCCCACAAAAGCCCCCCCTATTCATCCGTTAAAATCCACCCTACGCCCCCCCTCCCGACAACTAGTTTGCTAACTTAGTAACAACTTTATTTTCTGTACTGTACAAGGCTATTTACAAACCGGTAACTGTTAGGGGGCCGGTTTAAAAGGACTATCGGGGGCGTGGGCGAGGAGGAAGGGGGCCGAGAAAGTTGTGGTTTTTAGGAGGGAGGGCCGCGTTACACGGCTGCGAAATTCTTACTAGAGAAATGTATTTAGTGGCTGTCGCTAGACTGGTTAATTAAATTCGAGTATTTGCTTTATTTGTTCCCATTAATTACTTAAATAGGTTTAAATAACGTATAACGTTAGAACTTTCGTAACGTATAAATAGGAACACTTTTTTTTAACGGTAAATTAGTAAAAAGTAATTAAAATGTTAATCGAAATTTTTTAAGTTTTTTTAAAACTTTTAAAAAGATTATAAAGCGAGGTTTACGTTACCTTTTTTACGGTTTTATTATATATTTATTAAATTTTTAGTAAATTAAGTTTATTAAAAGAGGATTTTTTAACCGTTAAAATAAATAACGACGAATTAATAAGTTTTATACGTTTTTTAATTATTTTTTTTACTTTTATTTAATAACTTTATAAAAACTTAACTTTTTAAATTAATTTATTTACATATTAACTTACTTTTAATAAATAAATAAAATAGTTTTAATATTTTATTATAACGATTACTAATAGTATTAAAAAGTTTAATAAATACTTCCTTATTAAATTAAACCTTAATAATATACAACTTTTTAAACCTTTTTTATTAAAGTTAATTTTAAACCTTTAATTTAAAAACGAGTTAATCGTAAGTTAAAATCAAGTTATCCGTACATAAATATATTATTATAAAGTAAAGACTTATTAAATAAAATATATAACTAATACAATCTTTTTATTTTAATTAATACGTATAAAAGTTACTTATACTACTAAATTAACACTTTTTATATAAAACGAGCTATTAACACGTTAGAATTAGGCTATAGGCACGGCAGTACATTAATGTAGGGCTAAGTCTGCTAAACAAATAACTGCGATTAGCTACTACTTAAACTGCATCCAGATCCCTAAGACAATCAGCATAAAAAAACACAGTTTTACTTAACGTATAAAGTGAAAGAAAGGAAAACAATAATACAAGTTATATAAGCGATAACTTTAGTCGTATTTATAGTAAAGCACCCCTTTATAAAGCATTATGTTGTACTCGTAGATTTAATGTTTGTGTCTTCTTTATGGGAGGTTGAGGTGATACGATTTTATTGGCCAGACTTCGTATTTTACGGTCTTGCTTTATATTAATGTACCGCCGTGCCTATAACCTAATTTTAACGTGTTAATAGCTCGTTTCTTTTATATTATAATATAACGTAACTTAAATATATACATTTTTAATTAAAATAATAAACGTCTTTCGGTTTACGAGTTATTTATTTTATTATAAAATAAAGAACTTATATTTTAATACTTTATATAGTTATTACGGTTTTTATAACGATTATATTTAAATAATACGAATTTAATGTAAGATGATTTTATTATAAGTCGTAACTTTTAATAATGTATTTATATACGGATAGTTCGATTTTAACGTACGAATAGTTCGTCTTTTAATTTAAAGTATAATACTTTAAATTAAAAGGTATATTATACTTTTATAGTGTAATTAAAAATAATATTAAAGTTTTACTTTAAAAAAAGTATAAAAAGTAAGTTATTTTATTATTATTATTATTCGTTATTATTATTATTTATTATTATTAATAATTCGTTATTATTTAATAATAAATTATTACCTTTTATTATTTAAACTAATTAATTTAATAAGGTTTAAAATAAAATAAAGTAAACTACGCCTTTTTTAATAAATTAAATAATTTATACTTAAATTCGTTAAATAAAAATAATAATAATAACGAATTATACGTTAATATACCGTTATACTTATAACCTAATTTTAACGTATTAATACCTCGTCTTTTAAATAAAACTTAAAAAAGTAATAATAAAAAAATAAACTATTCGTACGTTAAAATCGGGTTATTTATACGTAAATATATTATTATAAAATAAAAACTTATTAAATAAAATTTATAACTAATATAATCTTTTTATTTTAATTAATACGTATAAAAGTTACGTATATTACTAAATTAATACCTTTTACATTATAATATAACGTAACTTAAATATATATATTTTTAATTAAAGTAATAAACGTTTTTTAGTTTATAAGTTATTTATTTTATTATAAAATAAAAAACTTATATTTTAATACTTTATATAGTTATCGTAACTTTTATAACGAGTATGTTTAAATAATACGAATTTAATATAAAATAATTTTATTATAAGTCGCGACCTTTAATAATATATTTACGTATAAATAACCCGATTTTAACGTATAAATAATTCGTTTTAATAATAAAGTAATATTAAATAATAAGGTTTAAAATAAAATAAAGTAAACTACGCCTTTTTTAATAAATTAAATAATTTATATTTAAATTCGTTAAATAAAAATAATAATAAATTATATAAAGTTTAATAATATATATAAATATTATTAAATAATTAAATTATTATATTATATTTTTATTTAATATAACGTTTTTAATATAATTATAAAAACGAGTTATTTATACGTTAAAATCGGGTTATCCGTATATAAATATATTACTATTAAATAAAAACCTATTAAATAAAATTTATAATTAATAAAGTCTTTTTATTTTAACTAACACGCACCGACGTATAAAGGTTACGTACACTATTAAATTAACACTTTTTATATTATAAAATAACGCGACTTAAATACGTATAATTTTAATTAAAATAATAAGCGTATTTTAATTTACGAATTATTTATTTTTTTATAATAAAGAGTTTATATATTAACGCTTTATTTTAATTATCGCGGTTTTTATATTTAAATAATATGAATTAACGTAAAGTGATTTTATTATAAGTCGTGACTTATAACGATGTATTTACGTATAAATAACCCGATTTTAACGTACGAATAGTTCGTTTTTAATTATAAAATAATTAACTTATTACGTTATTAAAATAAAATTAATATATTAATATATTATTATATTAAATTAATATAAGTTTTTAAAAATTAATATACTTTTTTTTAAAAAATAATATATTAATATATTAATTTTTTACTTTAATTTATATTATTATTAATAAAAATAAAAACTAGTTATTTATACGTTAAAATTAAACTATTTATACGTAAATATATTATTAAAAGTCGCGATTTATAATAAGATTATTTTATATTAAATTTATATTATTTAAATATATTTATTATAAAAGTTATAATAATTATATAAAGTATTAAAATATAATTTTTTTATTTTATAAAAAAATAAATAACTTATAAACCGAAAAACGTTTATTATTTTAATTAAAAACGTATATATTTAAGTTACGTTATATTATAATATAAAAAGTGTTAATTTAATAATATATATAACTTTTATACGTATTAATTAAAATAAAAAGATTATATTAATTATAAATTTAACTTAATAAGTTTTTATTTTATAATAATATATTTACGTATAAATAACCCGATTTTAACGTATAAATAACTCGTTTTTAAAAATAAAAATAATAATTTTAATAATAATACGATATTATTATTAATACGTAGTAAAGGTACTTTTTTTATTATAATATTATTAAAGTTTTATTTTTAAAAAAAGTATTAAAAAAAGGTTAAAAAAGTTAATAATTAATAAATAAAAAATTAATAACGTTAAAATAAGTAATAATAAATAAGGTTTTATTATAACTTTATTAAACGTTTACGTACTTTTAAACACGGGTTATATTAAAATAAAGAGACGAGCTATTCACACCTTAAAAATGGGCTATTCACACACTAATACATCGCGGTAAGGCCAACTCCATTCTAACTAATAAGATCGCTTCATCTTATCTACCGACTATTTACCTCGAAAACAACACTCGAACTTTACGAGTATTAAAACGAAGTTTTTTACGAGGAGGCTTTTTTACTTAAAGTACTATTAAAGTTATCGCCCCTTACGTTACGATTATCGTCTTTTCTTTTTACTTTTATTTTAACGAATGTGTTAGTTTTTTTATGTTGATTGTTTTAGGAGTCTGGATGCTGTTCAATTTGTAGTTAATGAAATGCATTTGTTTGGAAGACTTGGACCTACTACGATGTACTAGTGTGCGAATAGTTTAATTTTAGGGTGTGAATAGTTCGTTTTAAAATAAAAAAGAAAAACGGCGACGCCGTTATTATAAAAAGAACTAAAAACTTAAAACGTTAAAATTAAAACGTATACGATATATAAAAACGTAAATGTACTATAAAAGTTATTATTTTAAATTAACGGTATACTTTTAAAAGTTCGTTAATAAAAAGTAACTAGTTAATTAATAAAAAACGTTTAAAACACGGTTAAAAAACTTAACCGACTCGTAATTTATAATATTAAAAAAGTAAAAGTTAAAGACGAAGGGGTTAAAAACCAGTGAAAAAAGTTAGTAATATAAAAAAAGAAACGTTAAAAAGTCGCTCCCTTATATAATAATAAAAGGCCTTTTTACTTTATTATTATAATAGTTTCGGTTATAAAAAAAAACGTGTAAGTAAATATTACGGAAAGTGTAATATATAAAAGACTCGGTTTAAAAGTAGGCTTATTATAAAAAAGGGATAATTATTATAAGAGTTTAAACCGTTTAATTAAAAGTTAACTTAAAAAGCGTAATTAACGTAAGTAACTTATATAACTTTATAACGTACCGTTTACGTTACGTAAAAAAAGGCTTTTAATTACCCTTCCGTTATTTAAATATTAAACTTTAAAAGTTTTATTATTTAATATAATAAAATTTAATTTTATTATTTATATACTACTTATTATAATAATCTTTTAAATATAAAGTTTTTTTTTTAATTTATTTTACTTAACTTTAATAATAATATATATAACTTTTATACGTTAATACGTATTAATTAAAAAACGAACTATTAACACGTTAAAATTAAACTATAAACACGGCGGTATATAATAATAAGTCGTAACTTATAATAAAATTACTTACTAACCTTTTACTTTAATTCGTATTAATTTAAACACATTCGTTATAAAAACCGTGATAATTAATATAAAGTTAAAAGTATTAAAGTATAAACTTTATTAAAAGTATATATTAAAACGTACTTTATTTTTAATTTTATATTATATATTTATATATCGCGTTATTTTACGATATAAAAAGTGTAAATATAATAATATGTAACGTTTTTATACTTTCGTATAAAGAGTTTAAATAAATAAATATTATTAATTATTAATTTTATTTAGTAGAAATATATTTTATATTTATATACCGCCGTGTTTATAGTTTAATTTTAACGTGTTAATAGTTCGTCTTTTAATTAAAATAAAAAGATTATATTAATTATAAATTTTATTTAATAGGTTTTTATTTTATAACGATGTATTTACGTACGAATAACTTAATTTTAACGTACGAATAACTCGTTTTATTTTTATACGTTAATACGTATTAATTAATATAAAAGGATTATATTAATTATAAAATATATTTAATAAGTTTTTACTTTATAATAATATATTTACTTATAAATAACCCGATTTTAACGTATAAATAATTCATTTTTATATATTAATATATTAATAGTTTATTTTTAATATATAAATAACTCGTCCTTTTAATTAACTTAAACATTTTTTAAAAATAAATATATATTATTAAAATAAGTTAACGTTATATAGCTTTATTTCTTTAATCTTTATACTTGAAATAAGAACCCGAATTAGGGCTGACTTTAGTAAGATTGTAAGGGGGGGGGGGGGTATTCATGAAAAACCCACCCTACGTAATATCGCACTATGCCCCACCTTTGGTGATCTTGTTAAACTCACCTTCTCTCTATGGAACTAAAGCTAACAACCGACAAGGCACAAAAACAACATATCACCGTTAGGATGTCGCCCTCCTCGCGTCGACCCCCCGGTAACTGACACAGTCGACGGCAACCTTACCCTCGAAAACCTTACAAAATATCAACCTACGCTCAGGCCAAGATCATCCCGCAACTTGTCTATCGGATTGTTAGTGGCCGCCATCTGTTGCGGCATCGGTGTGACATTTGCAGTCTGCGGCTGCCAATTCACGATGGCGTTGAAGCCCAGTCACCAGCCTGTTCGCCACCTGGCCCTCAGATACAACTCACACGACGCCGACGACTCGGCACGGCTACTAGTGCTTGCGCTGCATCCAGACTGGCGGTCTCCAGACTCGGAGGTTTCCTTTGTGCGGTTTACGGACGGGATTACAAACACACTACTGAAGGCCGTGAACAAAAGGGCTGGGCTGTCGAGCGAGGAGATTGACCGAGACGCAATATTACTACGCGCCTATGGCCATGGCACGGACCTGATCATCGACAGACAGCGAGAGGCGCAGAATCACGAGCTTCTTATGCAGCACGGGCTCGCCCCGGCTCTCCTCGCCCGCTTTGAGAATGGCATGCTGTACCGCTTTATCCGTGGGAACGTGACGCGGCCGGAGGATTTACGACGTCCTGATATATCGGCTGCCATAGCGCGGCGTCTGGCACAGTGGCACGCTATTGTACCCTGCATCCCACACGCAAAACATGACGATACCAGCACGGAGCTTGGCCACAATGGCCGACTCGCGAATGGAGGCGCCTATATGGACGGCAATGGTCGTATACAAGGCAGCCCAAAAGGTGATGGCTGCACGCTGAAACCCAAGTGTGTGACCGCCCCTGGGAAGCCCGAGCCAAACATTTGGTCCGTTATGCAGAAATGGATCCTTGCGCTGCCCGCAGACTCGTCAGCGGAACAGGAGCGCAATGATAGCCTGCAGAAGCAGTTGGAGGAGCTGGTGGCTACTCTGAGTCAACGGCCGGGGCTCGGGGTTGATGGACTTGTCTTTTCGCACAACGATCTTCTTAGCGGCAACATCATCGTGCTGCCTGCCGATGCAAGTGGCCTGAGCAGTGCGCGCCCCGAAGTCACATTCATTGACTATGAATATGCTGTCCCGTCCCCAGCAGCATTTGACATTGCCAACCACTTCGCAGAATGGGGTGGTTTCGACTGCGACATGAGTGTAATTCCAACCGTCGCGCAACGCCGCGCTTTTATCAGCGAGTACGTCCGCTCCTACGCAACGATGCGCACATTGCCAAGCAGTGGCGCTGATGACTTCGACATTGAAACGGAGACAGCCAATCTCCTCCGGGAAGTTGACGTGTTCCGTGGCCTGCCGGGGTTCTACTGGGGCATATGGGCCCTCATTCAGGCAGCGATATCAAAGATCGACTTTGACTATGCCTCGTATGCTGAGACGAGACTGGCCGAATACTGGGCATGGAAGGCCGAAACTAGTGGAGAGCGGGTGGCCTTGGGTGCCGAAATCCCCCTCCGCGAAAAACGATGGGCACAGGAAGAAGACGACCAAGTCACTCCATAGATCTCGACGATTTCCTGGGAGACACTTGCGTGATACGTGCGTTCCTGCTTGCTCGCATGGCGGACCGGGTCTGTCGTTGGTGTTCTCTTTATTCGCTCATAATGATTAGGTGGATGGGGTTTAGATCTGTAACTTGCATTTGTATCGGGCGAACATTCAACATGGTCCACGGGGACGTGCATATTGCATATTTGGTGTTTGTACTATTCTTGCGTTTTCATCATTCTAACTGCGCATATCGCATGGCTTTCTCAAAAAAGGTGCTTTTCTCAACGACCGGTAACCGTCGCTACCGGTGATAACAGACAAATCGATCCTCTCGCTTCGAGGACTGACAATAAGGAAAATAGGAAAGCAACACCAAAAACCGAATGCTGCAGACAACAAGCCCGTGGTCCGTCCATTGCCACAAAACGTACTTTGCCACAGGACCCCGTGTCAAAGACGTCCATGCTACCCGAGTGCCTTAGGCAGTGTCTTGGGTAGGAAAACCACGACTTACATTTCTGTCGTCTGTCCATGCCCACTAGCATGCGAGCCGAATTCACCATGCTGAGGCAAGGGACCTTGCTCAGTCTCACCACTTCTATCCAATAGCGCGCCAGAATGCAGAGAGGGCATCGTTGGACCGGTAGTGCCATTGGCGTGTGTTGCGTGCGAGTCTTCCCCCTGGCCGAGCTTTGCTGTACCGAGGGATTTGTTTCGAGGGGCTGGATTCGCGGTAGCGGCGCTCGCGACAATAGTTGTTGCCACTGCCTTTGTGTCTGAGGGCGAGGCCGTAGTAAGGCCCGAGTCGGAAGTGCTGGCGACCCTGCCTGCCACAGGTACGATGACGTTGAGGACGCAGTCGTCAAGATGCTCGTAGAACTCTTGTGCAGAAAGGAATTGGCTGTGGCATATAGAGCACATTGCTCGGTTGCTGCTTCCATCGTTTCCGTCGGAGACGGTGGAGAGACGCTGACCCCCAGTGTTTGTCGTTGTCTTTTTGCTATTGGGGGGGGTCTGTTCGACGTTGTGAACGGCTGTGAGGTGCCTCTTAAAGACATCAGCGCGGTTGAAGGCCTTTTCATAAGCCGTACCTGCACCATGGCAGAATGGACAGACCATGGTTCCCTTGTAGTGCGTGAGTGCGTGACGATTCTTATCGTATTTACGAGCGAACCCTTTTGTGTGGTACTCGCACGTTTCTATGGGGCACTTCTCTGGCCGCTCTTCCATGTGAGTGAGCATGTGGGCTGCGAGGTCTTTAAACACGCGCCCACATTCTGGATACGGGCACCTGTTTCGATTTGCATGGCGATGCTCCTCGGGTCTGGTATTTGTGTAGGTCAGAGGCGACTGGAAAGCTGTTGTTTTTTGGCCATGGTCGATAAGGTGGGCGTTATCCGCCGACGAAGGGTATGCGACTGCGAGGGACGAGGAGGGTTGCCCAGCACTTAACAGAGCTTGCGATGAGGGGGCGAACTGTGATTGCTGTGGAGGTTGACGCGGGAAGGCATCCAACATAGGTGCCTCCACTGATGGGATCCGTGCTAGCACCGGGTGCTGTGCTGGAAGGGGGTTTGCTTCTTCCGGCGGCGCTCTTGCTGGCATTGCTTGAAGGGGACGTAATATGGGTTGTGCTTGTACAGTGGGTGACTGTGCAGAGGGCCCCGGCCGCCCATTCGTTGGCAACACAGCAGGGGCAAACTGGGATGAAGTGTGTGGTGGTGAAGGGGTATCCAATACTTGCGAGACACGGTCTAGTAGGCCGTAGCCACAATCGTCCTCGCCATCGGACGAATTCAAATCCTCCCGCGCACCGGGAGGTAGGCGCACCTCCTGCATCCAGTCTTTGAGAACCGCCATGGAGGGCCATTCACTGCTTGCTTTCCCAATCCTGTGGGGACTGAAATGCGCCCGGCGAAGATGAGCCGCAGCATTGTAGTAAGCACCGTATTTTTTTCTCGCCACGCAAGCTTTGCACCTAGACAGAGGCACCACAGGTCGTACTGCTGTGGCCGCCGTCATATCGCCAGGTTCTGTGCAGATCCAGCGCTTGGTCAGGCTGGTGTGCTTGGCATCTGCATGCCGTCGTAGCTCGTGCTCTCCACGAAAGCCTTCTGGGTGCTCATTGCACGTTTTGCAGTAGACCCTACGTGGAGGCAGTCGCTGAGGAGGTATTTTGGCCTTGTGCGCATGCACAGGGGACAATGACGGGCGCCTTCCTTTGTGCGGAAAGAATGCACCGTCTATGCAGGTCCCGTCGTTTTCGACACGACTGCGAGTGCTATCCGACATGGCGCTCTGGGGAGAGACGACGAAAGACTCGCTCGATGTGGCGTAAACTTGGTTAACGTCGCGGGCTCCATTCGATTCGGGCCAGGGGGCCGAGCCAGGTTGTTGCACTGGTGGAAGGATTGTTCGCGGTACCTGGTGGCTTTTGCTTTCGGTGATGCCGAATGGCTCAGAGGGAGGCACGAGGTGGTGTTTTGGCGAAGTCTGCCGTAAAAACCCGTGCCAAACGCCACCGTCCATCTCCAAGCTGCCGAGGGAAAGCAGAAAAGAAGTTGTAGACAGGATGCCACCGTCTTGCCAGATGCTCCTCTTGGCAATCATGGAAGCCGTATTGTACAGCTCCTTGTCCTCGTCAGGCATAGTCGGGCCTTCGCAGTCGAAAAGCGTGGCCAATTGTCCGCCAAGCGCCGCCACAACCGCCTTGTACGCCGCGTGCATCTTGTCGGTGCTGATTATGTCGCTCTCTAGGAACGGCCTTGCGACACGGCTGTGCCAGGGCACGGCCATGTTTACAAGGACGGTTCTTGAGATGCTGAAAATGCACAGCGAGAAAAAAACGGCAAGCCACTGCCTTGGGCTGATGGAGTCCTCGTGTGCTGTAACGTGCTCGATGGAATCGAGAAACTGCGTCATGCAAGTGGTCACTGTGCGATGGCGGTTGTAGCGCTCGTATTCGTCCGGAGTCGACAAGAGGACGGGTTTGAGGGCGCCCGCTGCAATGGACGGCTCTGGCTGTTGCAGATCGAAAAACAGGACCTCTCGGAGTAGTAGTTTCGCTCGGTACAGGGAAGGAAACAAAAGTGCTTCAGTCTGCCTATTGGACGATAGCAGACCGCTGAGCTTCAGCAATTGCCAAAAGTTGTACGCTGTTCCGGTCATATTCTGGCACGATGCAAGTACTCTGAGCACGGGCGGTGGCCGGGCCATGGCCTGGAATCTGAAGGAGGCATGGGCAGGGTCCGATGATGGCAGGACTGCGAGGTCCTCGGTCCACCAGAAGCCATCGTCAAAATCCAGGTTTGTCTGGACCAACCAAACGGCATCTGCCTGTGGCGGGTACACTCTCTCTAGATAGTCGTTCATGTTGTGGCGCTGGGCTAGGGGAGAGGCCATTGGAGTGTGGGCCCGGCCAGGGCTCAGAAAGTCTGCGTGGTTCAGTGGTAAGTTTTTTCGTTACATCCAGGGCGTGTTTGATGTTGCAAACGACGAGAGGGAGCAGTGGTGAACAGTAGAGAGGCAGAGGGCACGCATGGGTTTGGCCTCACCTGGGACAAGGATGTCGACGACGGCACTGAGGGGACCTCGGCGGCAGCCAAGAACTTGCCAAAAATCGGTTGTTTCGCCGTTCAGGCGACCGAGCGAGTTGCAGAGCGCGCATATGCTAGCAGAATCGCACTGCTCCAAGGGAAAAAGACATGAGAAGAAAACGATGATTAGCAGTAGGACATTGGAGACCACGGCGTAGCGAAAGGAGGGGGTTGGGGGTTGGGGTTGGGGGTTGGGGGGGGGGGCGCGTATGTTTCCTTTGGCGAGGAGACAGGGCTAGGGTGCAGGCTGGGAATGCAGGACAACGACGACAGGGCTGTGGCAACCGATACACACCTCTCCGTTCAACACTCTGCAGCGCAGGCAGGCGTCAACTTCTCGCGGGAGCCTCAGCTCCCCGATGGACTCTAGCCGAGACGGGCCAACACGGCTCCGTTTCAGCGGAGGCAGCAGAGGATCGGTATCGTCGCCGACGGAGGCGTGGGTCCTACTGATGGTTGCAACATCGGGAAAGATCGGAAGTGTGCCGTAGGACTCGTGGCTGTCTCTCTTCTGGCTCGGGGGGGCAAGCGGTGGCAACTGTAGACTGCTGCTCAGGTCGGGGACAGGGGCAAGGAGGCGGGCAGGGAAGGACGGTTTGGGTCCTTCTGGTGGTAGACTGCGTGCCGGCTCTGGGAGAAAGTAGACAGAGGGCGGTCCACCGACAGACAACCCCGAGTCCCGTTTTGCTTTTGCAGCATGCAGCCTGCAGTGCTGATCCAACTCGTCTGGATGCAAGAACCCATAGATGTAGTGGATGCAGTTCTCATCGGCACACTTGAAGAAGTGCCGGTGGTAGGGGCTGCTGTGGCCGTGGCGTCTGGACTGTGAGCCGACATCTCTCTGCGGTTCCCACGCTCGAACAGCGGGATCGTAGACCAGAAAGTTCTTCCGCAGCCAGTCGCTAAAGCCGGGCGGTGCGTCGGTCTGGTGGAGAAAGTCAAGCGTGCTGAAGAGCCGCTGGTCATGAAAGTTGTGTCCTAGAGCATGACACGGATGATGAGACGCACGGCCATTGCACACGAAGGGGGGGGGGGGATTGGCTAGGGCCCACCTACCGTTTTCCAAACAGGCAGACTCGATGCACTCGACCTGGTACTGCAGCAGCCTCGCTTCTTCGATTTCGGACAGGACTGGTACTTGGCCGAGAAGCTCTGGGGATCCGGAGATGTCAGTCGGTGGACACGGTTACGATCAGGGAGGAGGAGACGGTCTTACGGTGGCTGTCAGCATAGGTGCGTAGGACGCGCAGTTTGTGACGCAAGTTTTCAAGCTCGGTCCTAGCATCCAGGTCGTTCTTTGGAGGTAAAAGGAGGGCGAGTTTTGCGTTTGTATCGGCTCGCTGGCCAAGAATTGCCTCTATTGTTGGCTCGAGAGACGCTGGGCCACGAGCGGAGCGAGGGTAAGGGACCATAGCGCGGCTGTCGAGAGGCGCGGAAGTCGTGGTGGCCATGGCGATTTGTTGGGGGGGGGGGGGGGGGGGGGGCACCCGGGGGGGGGGGGGGGCCAGAAAAGAAGAACAACAATGTAAAGCGAA
>JADHKO010000375.1:0-13119 GCA_019925425.1 Ophiostoma pallidulum | reverse complement strand
GTCGTAGCCAACAAAAAAGAAAAGGAAAGAGACAAAACGATTCGCCATGAACGCCGCGGCAAAATCAGAGAGCGCGGAAACGGAAGAAAGAAGAAGAAAGAAGAAGAAGAAGAACGAAACTGCAGAGGGGCCGTCCTGGTCTCTTGATATATAAACGGTAAATGTGTGTATCTATTGTGTATGCAAGTCGAAATCAAAACGGGCTGAATCTCCGAAACAGAAACAAAACCAGTAAGAGGGAGCAGGGAGAGGAGAGGGCAAGAGAGGAGGTGCCGGGGGTTTTATGGGATATCTTGGATGGGGTAAGACGAAGACAAGCCAAGACAGACGAGAGAAGGCGGCCACATACGAGCCAGTGCAGGGGTGGGCAGGCTAAGGGATTCGGAGAGCCTTGACCAAGAGAGAGACAGGCAGCGACAAAAACAGAGAGAGTGGCAGAGGACAAACAGAGAGAGAGAGAGACCGCACGGGAATACATCTATTGCCTCGTACTCCATACGCCAAACAGGACGTCCGAGTCTCTTGTCGAATATGGCCTAGATCACGAAGCCTAGCTCGAAGGAACCCGCCGGGAGGGGAGAGAGGAGGCGTGCGCCGATGGCAAGGGGGGGAGGGGGGTGGGCAAAGATGGGGGCGTGGATGTGGAGTGGAACATTTGTTGGAGTTCGTTGGGCTGGGGCTGGGATGGGATGTCGTTGTGGACTTGTTAGCGCAGGCAGAACAAGTAGTCAAAAGGATCGAAAGGAGCTAGAAAGAAAAGAAAGAAAATAAGATACGGAGTACATTGATGCCGCGGCAGAAAGTCGTCTGAGCGAGTTTTTGCTGGGCGGACAACGAACAAAAGACAGCCCGCCGGCGTCTAGGCCGCACGCCTTACCACATTGACAAGCAAAAACTGGCAATAGTTGACAGGATCGAAGAAAACCCTGATCCAATGGATACAACGGCCGGGCCAACTGGTTTCTTTCTTTCTTTCTTTCTTTCTTTCTTTCTTTCTTATTTTTCGTCTTCTGTTCCTTCCTCATTTCGGTTCTCTTCTTTCTTGGAAGGCTCGTACCAGCACCACATCCCACCCCGTTCTCCGGAACCCCCGTCCCGTTGATTTCCTCAAAGGCCAGGTCCTTTCACAGGAACAGACAGCAGGGGGAAATTCCCCGTAGCGTGCCGGCTGCGTGGTGCAGAGCTGTGCGATCTCGCGGGATCGAGAAGGACGGTGAGGGAAGGGGAGCCCTGGCAAGGCCAGCCAGGCCATTGGGTCATACGAGTACTACGAGGAGTGCTCCGTACGACACGGCTGGGTTGGGCAGACAATGGCCCATGTCTCACACCGGCAGCCCCTGAAAGAGGGATCACCGGCGAGCTGATCCATGTGGATGGGGCAACAACAACGACGACAACAAACGACGGGCAGGACGGCCAAGCGGAGGCGTGGGCGGCGGCGGCTGCCTCTTGGTTTTGGGCTGGCCGCTTCCCCAGTTGACGACGGACCCTGGTCTGCATCCCCAGCTGAACAAGCACGCCGAAGGACAAGCATATACGAGGTACGGAGTAGGTCTTTGCAGTAGGCCGCTCTGTGATGGAGCTATTCGCTGCCCGCCTCCAAGAAGCGCTGGCAGGAAAAAGAAAGCAACGGGCGAAGGAAGGAGAAGAAACGGCCAACGACGTCGGCGGATTTCCCGGCTTTTGTGGGTTTGTCTACATACTCGTATTGTTTCTAACAGCTCGCCATCCTTGTCCAACCCCCCCCCCCCCCCCCCCTTGTCGATTCAGCTTTGCCAAGGCACTTGTGTACAAATAAATATACGATGCACATAATACTTTGGATGAGGAAAGATACGAGTGCTCGTAGAGGCAGGCGGCGACGAGGCCAAGGAGCGAAAAGAGAGAGAGAGAGACAAAAAAAAAAGAAGAAAAAAAGAGGTCGAGCTGGTGCAGAGAGAAGCTCGTATTCTCATTCTGCAGTTTTGCACTTTTGGCCGGGTTGGTGGCTTGTCCGCGGGATTGGAGCCAGCGCCACGACAGGGGGGGAGGGGGGTTTCTTCTCGTCGGCGTCCTTTTTCATTGCTTTTTTCTTCTTTTCTTTTTCCTTGCTTGCCTACTCGTATTTTTATACTTGTGCATTGACGTCGGCTAGTTTCCTTCCTTCGTGGCTCCAGAGCTCCGTGGATGCCGTGCTGAGTCCGGGTGCGGTGAGCGAGGAGCGAGCGTTTAATAACCTCTGGGCTGGGCGGCTTGGCTGGCTGGGGAGTCGTTGGGCTGAGGTTTTCGTGTCTGTCTCAAAATAGAATGAGGGCGGCTACTGGCAGCGCTCCTTGCTCGGTCGTTTCGTCTCTGGTGATAACGCATCCCGCATGCACCAGCCCTGCACGAGCACGGAGGACGGAGGATGCATGCGCCTCAATCAATGCCAGGGGTAGCTTGGGCGGGAATGACGAGGCGGAGAGGGAGGCAGGTGTAGCAGGTCCGAGACGCCCACCGGGAGCTGTTCTCGCCAAGTCAAGAGGCGGGCCGTGTGGCTTCTGGGCTTCCGTCAGCCGTATGTATCCTCCTTGTACATAAGATACATCTCAAGACACTCCTCCTGCAGGTAGCGTACCTCACGTCCTATCTTGGCCACCCTTCTTCTTTCAGACCCCTGCCCTTGTCCGCCCGTTTCCTAGCGAGGTGTGCCGGGCCCAGAGATATCTCACAGTCTTCCTGGGCCCAGTCCCCGATACAGTCGACGGAGGCTGTGGCCTGGCCCGTCCGGTTCAGCCTCTCCTCCTGTTTTCGTCTGAGATAAGGGACGAAGTGGCTCTCTCGGCGCTTGCAGCTCCTCCGACTAGATGCCGACACCGCTTCAGCCGTAGAGGCCGTGCATGGACGGGCTGGTGTGGTCCCGAAGGATGCCTTCCTTATCAAGGCCTTGCTGACGCCACAGGATGCAGTAGCCGAAGGAGGTGGTTGGACAAAAACAGGAAATATTGACAACTCAGAGGATGCGTTGTCTTCGTTGCTGTCGGTGATTTTCCTGTTTTCGTTGCCGCCTCGATGGCGGATGTGTAAGGTAAGATACCAGGGACTTTCCTCCGCGAGGGACGCCCGCCGAGAGGGTGTTGTCGTGAATGGACACACGGGGAACCGGACAGAGGACCAAGCATCAAGCGTCGCTTGCACGCCGACTCCCTACCGTATCTTGCGACTGTACGTATGAACTTCCAAGGTACAGGCCCCGCCACAGCTTCCCGGGTTCGCCAGACCCAGATTCAGACAGTCGAGACACCCGCACGAGAGGCCGAGCACTGCATCTTCCCGACCAAGGAGAGCCAGGGGCAACTGACAACTCTACTCCGTACTATGTACAGATATCTTACGAGTATATGTACGACAGGTAGGACATGCGCAGCGTGGGGGGCATGCGGTGTGTCTTGTGATATCTTGCCCGCATGTCGTAGGCAGCTGCACCCTTTCCTTTGTGCCTTGTTGACTTTGGTCCAGAGCGGCATTGTGACAGGCAGGCAGACAGCGGCAGCTTCTTTGTGCTCCCCACTCGGGCACTCGCAGCTCCAGGGGGCGGGACCTGCCTAACAAGGAACCAGAATGCTTGTACGGAGTACATATATCTTACATACGACGCTACTCGTATGCACAACGCATATTGCTGAGAGGGGCACCCTGCAACAAAAGTCCCGACGGCAGAGATCGTGTCGAGAGGCGGTCCGTGAGGCGGTCAGAGGTGCTTTTCGTGATCAACACGTCGCCGCGCTGGGTTGTTTCAGCTCGTGTTTTCGCTGATCATCATTCATTTCCACCCCCCTCCCATCCTCCGGGCCTCTCACCTCATTTCACACCTTCTTCCACCAGCTGCTTGACTTCTTATCTGAAGGACCCCGATGGCCCACGACATGCTTTTCTTAATGTCCGCTCACCTCTTCCAAGCGAGCCCCTGGCGTGTCCCCCCCCTTCTCCCCTCTCTCCCCACCTAGCTGATCGGCAAAGTAAGATATATGTATCACGGTCCCCTGTGGATTTTTATTTTGTTTTCTGGCGTCTGACGCCTCTTTCCTATGGTGGCCTTTCCCACCGCCCCCACTCGTTAAAGCTAACCAGACGTTCTCTACAGGGACGGGCATCCTCGCACCGCCTTCTGTCTGCATTGTGCCACGCACATGACAATGATCTTTCTTGTGCGGCGGCGTACGAAGACTGCAAAACCCGGCAGGGCATGGCACTATTTGCAAGGCACCCTAGACACGCATCCCCACGACGTATTCGTGCTCTGAGCTCGCCATATTGCCCAGACTCTACAACTTCGTGAAAAAGAAGAAGAAAAAAGCCCATCCTGACGAATGGGAGAAACGCTGGGAGTATCTTGGGAGCTGGAGATTACGAGTACGGAGTAGTTCTTGGCTCGTTCGCCATCGGTTTTTTTCTTCTCCCCCCCCCCCTTTCCCTCCCACCCTTCCGTCTCTCTAGTCTTGCATTAGTCCCTGTCCGTAAAGTTTGCCCACCCAATCCACCGACTCTGTATGCAATACGCCGTATGTAGTCCGTACGGTTCGTACAGTACGAGTACGTAGTAAGATACACACTGCATCTTGGCTGCTCCGTCGACTGGACAAGCTTCGGTCCTGAAAAGGGGAGCAAGTGCCGGGTTTGGCAGCAAAGCGTTGCACTCCGGGTACAACGTCCGTGACATGTGTGTTTATATGAATGCTCGCACGCACAAGTACATCGCAGGACGCGACCACATTAACCCCCATGGGTGGCAAAGTGTATCTTACGTGGGAGAAGGCGACCATACATATGGACAAGTAGTCCATGACCTTGCGTCGTCGTCTGTTGTTGTTGTGCACACGTGTGGCTATCCGGGTCGATGCAACGTCCTGATGCGCGGCTAGCTTCGATTGTGGCGCTTTTAACTTCGTTTCCCCTGCCCCCCCCCTGAATGTAACTCAAAAAACGACATCGGAGCGACATCCGCTTTGGCCTTCCCACCTATCATCGAGTCCGTTTCTCGATCGGGCTAACACGTGCCCCCCAAAATGAATAGCTAAATACGACGTATCGTAGAAACCCCAACACAGAATGAGGAAGGTGTGAGGGGAAAGAAACGAGGAAACGATCGTGATGAAGACGACAGCACACACTCTCTCTTTCTCTCCTGCTCGTCTTCGGCATACTCGGCCTCCTTGACGCGCGCCCCTGCGTCCTGTGCGTCCACTCCGCCTTAATCTTAACGCAGTACGGAGTAGTACAGGTAGGGGGGGGGCTTTTGACTTGGACTTTCTTTTTCCTCGTCATACGATTGCTCTTTCTTTTCTTTTCAGCCCCCCCTCTTTGCCCGCTCCAAGCAGAGCATTGGCAGTACTTTCTGCCTGTCGTCTCTGCTGTCCAAATAAGACAAAAGTACGGCGCATGGCCTTTCCTCTCCACTTTTGCACATTAGGGGAGGGAGGGGGGGGGGGGTGTTCTGAGATTTTTTTTTCAAACTTTGCTGAGTCGACGATCGTGGGGCGCAAAAGCCACGTCTACGATATGGCTTGCGCCAAAAGGGCATGGCCGCTGGGAGATGAAACTAAATAGGACGGGCGGCGGCACCTGTCTGCTTGCCCTGTTTTGGTCTGGCGTGTGCTGAGCTTTTTGGCTTTTTGCGACTTCTGTTGTTATCGTTGTCCGGCTCTCTGTGTCCAGGCCGGACGGGGAGAGAGGGGGCAAAAGGAAGAGAGAGAAGGGGGTTGGCTTGTGTGGGCTTCGTGTCTGGTTCTGACGAGCCTGTGTAGGCAGCGAAACCAGGACGACGGTCGCTCTCCGTAGGCACAGCGAAACTCGTCGACGCCGTAAAATCAAAGTGAGGGACTGAGAAGCACTCTTCCGTTTGCAGAGGCCAAAGTCGTACTCATACGATTCGCATCTCTATCTACAAGTCGGCTCATGTTTGTGCCGTTAGGTTCTTGGCGGGTCTTCCTTCCAGGCGGTGCACCAGGGGCCAAACTGGTCCCAACGATCAAGTCCTTTGACATATAATGTATACACGGGGACACACCGTATCTGACAAAGTGCCTACCACGCCACACATCTCAAACTCACAAACGAAGGAAAGGCTAAAGATGGTCGAGGACGACCGAAGACGACCAAAACAGAGTCCACCCCAACAGGTCCCAAAAGACAGTGCAGAAAAAGAGCCGCATCTGCTGTGATGCAGACAGCATGAATGGTTGCGGGCTCCTGCCACCATGGCCATGCTCCTTGGAATGTTTCTAGCCGCCCTTGGTAGACCTTCTCTCAACGGTCGTTGCCCAAAGTACCGCGACTTGACTGGTACAGTACCGGCCGACTGGTCCATTGACCGGCAGCGCCTTTTTGTTGCTGATGATATCTGGCAAGTTCCACACGGTCATCCCCCAGCCACACCTGGAGCGGCGCGACGCGGTGCGGTCTCCGGTCACGGGCAACGAGACCTATTTCCCGGCTTGTCGACCGGCGATGGACAATCGGGAGGCATACGGTTGCTCTTCCAGAGGATTCCGGCGGACAGCAAGGAAGTCCCGCCGGCCCGCTTCCTATAGGTGGCACTGACCAGACAGCAGCTGGTGGCTACCACTGGTTGTTGATGGCACCGTTGAGAAAGGGAAAGGCTTCGACCAGCTCCAGGCCGACAATCCAGTGGGCGGGATCGCGCACGTGTTGGACGAGCGCGCGCGCCATGCCGGAGCCGCCGTCGAGTGTGCCGGCGAGGCTGCCCTCCAGCGAGTGGCGGGGCCAGTCGACACTGAAAGTGCGGGCGACGAGCTCGTCTAATTTGCGGCAACGCGTGTGGCAGCAGGCGCGGACACGAGCTGTTTGCGGGCGCGGGGCCTGGAGGGTAGGAGCAGCAATGGCGAGGGTCGATTGTTTGTTGTCATCGGATTTGAGCATCGGCGTGGACGATGATCTCCTGTTCGATGTCAGAGTCTGGGAGAAACTGGTCTGTGTACCACACATATGACGGGCGTCCCTGGTCATCTGTGGCATGCCGGCCTACGCACGGGCAAGCAGAGTCGTCGAGACGTCTTGCAGAGCCCATGACTACCGGCGCACAGCTCAGCCTGAAGGGAGTCGACGGAGGATCAGAAGCCCGGAGGTTGATGGTGGCTCATGCAGACGGCCTACAAGGCAACACTGTCTATTGTGGCCCATCTCGCGAGCGTGTTTGTGACCTGGGAACCGACGCGTGCTCACCAAGAGAAAGGGGCAGTGTTTGGGGCCGCAGCATCGTGTAGTTCTTCCGCGAACAGCTCGTCTCGCCCTGTTACGTCCGGGCGTGTGCCGCGAGAGGCTCTTTGTGCCCTTCCTTGCAGGGGCCGTTGGCGAGCCGCTGCCGCAGAGCCGATCATGCCCGTGTATCTGGCCAGGAGGCAAGGATAGTGTTCGGCACTGCTCTCACGGTCGGCTTGCCGTCTGTGCACTCGGCGACCGTGCCACGACGCACGGAAGCCCCGGCGTTGTTGCTGGCCGCCGCAGTCGAGTCTGGCCGAGGAGCAACGCACGTTCGATGCGAACCAAGGGCATTCCGCCAGGCATAGACCGCACTGACAGCTCAATGCTGGCTCTCGAGGATGGACTTCACGCGTGCAGAGCATCTGATAGGTCCATGGATTTTGGTCATCACCGGCCTCGTCGCCGCCGGGCTTCGGCCCCGTCCGGTGTAGAATCCCGTGACGTCGGCTGGAATGGCCTTGAGGCCCAAAGAGGAAACAAGGGAAACACCACCCCTCTCTGTCATCGCATCGCGTGGCCGTTGAGCCTTTGTGAAACATTGGGCAGCTGCGACCAGAGCATTGCTCCGTTCCGTGCCCGCCCCACTGTCGTGTGCTCTCTTTCATCGTCGTCCCTTTTGATGTACCACCGTTCGCTGCTTCCTTGTCTGATTCAGTAAGGCTTTCGTCATTCTTGCCGTTCCTGCCGTTCCTGCCGTTCCTGCCGTTTTGGGACCGTCCCACCGTCCTCGGCGTTTCCATGGAAGACTGCTCGTTTGTAGCAGATGGCGTAATACACAGTGCCGGCCGGCTGGCGCGCCAATGCGCGGCCCCTGGCACGCCGTCCACGGTGTAGACAGGCCCCGGGTGATCCTGGCCTGGCCAGTGTCGGTTTTGTCGCGCACGGTGTTGCCTACAAAAAAAAGCTCGCATGGCCGCTGTTCTACTCCGTACGCAGGTCGCTCTTGCCGCCCGGCGCAACTACTGCCAGCCCTCGTGCGTATCACGTGTTCAAGCGCGCCGTCCCTGCCTCCCTCCTTCCTCAAGAGGCAGAACCGCAACGTCAAGCGTGCGCGGTCGGGCATCGAAGGAACACGCATCACCAACTTTCTCTTGCGACGACACGCATCGTCCTGTGCCTGGCCGCCCAACCCCAACCTCCCCGTCCGGTCGCTGCTCGCTCTGGGGTAGGGCCTCCACACGGTGCGCGACTGATCAGACAGCGCTAAAGCGCAGGAACGGACGCTACAGCCCGGCGCATTGCGCGAACGGCCCTATTTTCCATTTATTTTCCATTTATCTTTCCTCGGCTGGCCACGCCCTCCAAGTCCCCTTCTTTTGTCTGGCACGGTCTAGTTTTTTTTTTTTTGCCGCCTCGGATCTGCCCAGTCACAGCCGCAGCGTCCATCCCCCCCCCCCAAGGCGCCTCGCCCCCCCAACCGCCCACGCTGCTCTCCGTGCCGTGCGCGTTTCTATCTAAAGAGATCTCACAGCACGACGCGGCCAGGGAACACGCAAGACAGGACAACCGACAGGAACCATCGCATCGTTGCCGTCTCATCAGCGAATGTCCAAGCCCCTCCCCCCCCATTTGACGGTTCCCGCCGTCTTTCGTCGTCGCCCACCCGCTTCCGAGACGAACAGGACAGCCGCCGAACACTGACGCCATTGCTTTGCGATCGCCCTGCCCCAGTCCTAGCCCCTGGAGAAGGCGAGGCCGCTCGTTCTTATTTTTCACGCCTTCTTGCGTGTCCACTCACCTTCCGCCTTTTTGCCTCCTCGCGCTGTTTGTCACCCTTTTCTTTCCACCCGCCCACCCCTGTCCCGCCCGCGGTTTTCTGGTCCTCGACTCGACATTGCGCCTGGCCCGCTGAAGTCTCGACAAACCCCATCGCCTCCAATCTCGCCATCCCCCCTACGAGAACGGAGGACTGACGCTCCCGTCGCGCACGCCCCCCTCTCAGTCTCTCGACCTTTTACGACTCCTTGTTGCCGCGGCCTGAGGGAAACGAAAGAAAGAAAAAAGCGCCGCCGCCGCATCCTTCCCTCGATCGGTCGTGACGTCGCCGACTGCATCCATTCGTTTCGCCCCCCCCCCCCCCCCCCCCCTCCACCCCCTTTCTGGCCCCGTCGCTCCCTTCTTTGAATTGGGCCTCGAGCACCCGCGGCATTCGCCGACGGCAGCGCACGCGATCGCAACGTCTCCCCCCAACATACCGCGACGATCCTCCGCACCCAACGGCCATCGATTCCGCCCAACCACGACCGAGCCGACGGTCTTGACGCGCGCCGCGGCCTAGAATCGCGTGCGCGCACACCCCCCCTTCTCTCCCTTTCGCCGAAAAGCTGGCGACGGTCACGCTCGTCGACTCCGACCTGCTGTCCCTCGAACCCGACTACGACGTTCTCTACGGCCGCCTCCCCTCCGCTGACGCCGAGGGGCAGCACGAAGCCTCGATGATGGCACAACAGGTGCCTCATCACCTGACGATCGATCGGAAGAGGGTCAAAGTCTACGAGCTGCGAAACAATGACTGGTTTGATCGTGGCACGGGCTACTGCTCGTCGTCGCTCATCACGGTATGCTCTGCGTCTGGCGGGGCGTGTTTTGCCCTCCCCCCCCCCCCCTCCCTCGAATGCCATATACGCGATACTGACGTGTGACCGCTTCATATCCAGAGCGAAGACGGCGAGGTCAGAGAACCACGGATTGTCGTCGAGTCCGAAGATGAGCCCGAGCGGCTGCTGCTCGACACGCGGCTGCAACGCGACGATGCTTTCCAACGACAACAAGGTGCGTACCCCGGCGTCAAGCCAGGCCTTTTTGCATGGCCCGCGCTCTGGCAATACTAACAACACGCGTTCCCTCGCGACAGACACTCTGATCGTGTGGACCGAGCCATCGACTGGGCTTGATATGGCACTCAGCTTCCAGGAAGCGGACGGGTGCCTTCTTATCTGGTAAGTGCTCTCGTCCTTCTTGTCCTTCTCGTCCTGCGCGTCCCTGCGCGTCCTTCTCGTGCTTCTCGCTTCCCGCCCGCATGGTCTGGGGGCCGTTGCTAATGGCGCTTGTGGCCTCGACGCAGGAACTTCATCACCGAAGTGCAGCACTCGATTTCCGCCCCTGCCGGCGAAGACACCTTGTCCGAAGAAGTGCCCGTGGACATCCCCACAACGATCACCCTCCCGCCGGCCGAACTCGGCAATCTGCAAGACATCGAAACCAACATGCGCATTATGAGCTCGACTGCCGGCGGCCGCGACGCTCTGTCAAGGTGCATCTTGCAGGACGACTACATCAGCAAGCTGATTCCTCTTGTCGAAATGGCCGAAGATCTCGAGAGCCTTGCCGACCTCCACCACCTCTGCAACATTGTCAAAATCATTCTCCTCATGAACGACAACGCCATTATTGAGTACGCCGTACAGGACGACTGTCTTCTGGGCGTTGTTGGCGCCCTCGAATACGACCCCGACTTCCCCAGCCACAAGGCCAACCACCGAGCATGGCTGAGCAACCAGGGCCGCTTCAAAGAGGTTGTGCATATCGAAGACGAGACCATCCGGAGGAAAATCCACCAAACCTACCGTCTCCAGTACCTGAAGGACGTCGTGCTCGCGCGGATCCTCGACGACCCGACCTTTTCGGTCCTGAACTCGCTCATCTTCTTCAACCAGGTGGACATTGTCCAGCACCTCCAGAGCAACGGAAACTTCCTGGGCGAACTGTTTGGCATCTTCATGGACCCCGACGAACCGCTGCTGCGGAAAAAGCAGGCCGTCATCTTCATCCAGCAGTGTTGTGCCATTGGCAAAAACCTCCAGCCGCCCGCGCGGATGAGCCTGTACAACAACTTTCTTTCGCACGGGCTCCTGCACGTCATCAACTTTGGCCTCCGGAACCCGGACGTGTCTGTCCGTATCGGGGCCACAGACATCCTCGTCTCCATGATCGACCATGACCCGCAGATGATCCGCCAGACCATCTACCGCCAGATGCACGAGCAGCAGCCGCAGCTGACCGACACGCTGATTGACCTCCTTCATGTCGAGGTCGACCTCGGCATCAAGTCACAAATATGCGACGCTCTCAAAGTGCTCCTCGACCTGACGCCCATCCAGATCGCTACCGTCGAGAACAACGTCAACGGAAATGGCAAAGAGGTGCAGATGGGGCAGCGGCGGCTGCACGTTGATCCCCAGCAGGAGCTGTTTCTCAGCCACTTTTACGAGCACTCTGCCGTGCAGCTTTTCAAGCCCTTGCTAGACCTAGAGGACCGGCAAGACCTGCATTTCACCGTCCTCAGCGAAAACATCTTTAGCTACCTGAACGACATTATATCCTTCTTCGTCCGCACGCACCACCATCGGTGCAAATTCTTCCTCATGCAACACAACCTCGCCCTTCGCTTTGTGCAGCTGTTGAGCTGCAGAGTCAAGCATTTGCAGCTCGGTATGTCTCTCCCTCCTGCTCTCCACTTTCTTGGTGAAGGTATGCTAACTTACCTTTTACAGTCGCAATCCGATTCTTCCGCCAGCTGGTCGCCATGCGAGACGAGTTCTACATGCGGCACATTATGGAGAAGCGGCTGTTTGACCCCATCCTCGACCTGCTCAAGCGGTGCCTTCCCCGGGACAACTTGGTTGGCTCTGCATGCCTCGAGCTCTTTGACTACTTCACCAAGGAAGACCTTGGCGAACTGACGAAGCACCTCGTCATGGCATACAAGGAGAAGCTGCAGTCGCTCAGTTTCCTGCCGACGTTCCGCGACCTTCTCGCAGGAAGGTATCCGCAGCCCGGCGTGGCGATGTCGAACCGGCACCCCCACCCGATTCTTGGCAGCAACAACCACGCGCCGAGCCAGCAGATCGCTTCGTCGTCTGATACCAACAACAACAACAACAATCCCAACAACGATGGCGACGTTGCGGTGTCGCGTGTGCCCAACGGGGCGCACACGTCGCTCCTCGACTCGATCGCGATGGATCCCGAAGAGGAGGCGTACTGGAATGGCGACGACGAAGACGATGATCTTCACGCGTCGCTTGGCTCGCCGAACGACGATCAGACGAACGGAGACCCGTCCGTCCTGAAGCAGCTCGTGGACTATCCGTCGGACGACGACGACGACGAAGCAGAAGCGGGCGAGAGCGAAGGGAGCGACCCTGCCGAGCCCGATCCTGCCAAGGTTTCTTCGCAAAGCGCACGCGAAGACCACAGCCGGGAGTCAGCGATTGTCTCAGACGAAGAGGACGACTCTGCGAGCGAGGCAAACAGCAACGGCGGCTCAGACGCAGAAAACGTATCGCCACCACCCGGCGCCCGCGGCCCGCGGCCGTCGTCGTCGTCGTCGTCGTTGTCGGGCCTGAGCGGCACACCGCCAGAGCGCGTGTCGGAAAAACGCCGCCGCGAAGAGGACGAGGAAGACGACCTCTCAAAGATGATGCTTCAGAACAAGAGACGCAACAGCCGGTCCGCTGCCCTGAACATGGGCATGTCGGTGCTGCAGAAGATTGCCGGCAGCAGCCCGCATGTCAACGGCAACGGCAACGGCAACGGCAACGGCAACGGGGCCGACGCGGACCACGGCGCTGTCGCTGCCGCAGCATCCAAGCCTTCCACGCCGGCGAAGAAGATCAACATCAACATCACGTCGCCGTCACTTTTGCCGGTGGCTGCAGAGGCTGGACACGGTGACGACATATCATGAGTGGGCGTCGGTTCTGTTTTTTTTTGGACAAGCTCTCGTCCGATTCGCTTCCCGACCAGCATCACGACGCTACGGCGTCAGAGAGGACCCGGCGGTGGGGTCGGAGTTGGAGGGTTGGGGGGGGGGGGGGGCGGGGCCACCAAAATTTAAACACAGGAAAACGAATCTTTTAAACGTCTCAACCGGCCCCT
>JADHKO010000374.1:0-13626 GCA_019925425.1 Ophiostoma pallidulum | reverse complement strand
CACCCACCCCACCCCCCCCCCCCCGCCCCCCCCCCCCCGCCCCCCCCCCCCCCCCCCCCCCCAAAGGAAGAAAAAAACCGCTCTCCTGCCAGGTCGTATACTGCTCCCGTCTCCCTCTCCTCGTCCCTTCAAACAACAAGAAACAAAAGGCCTCCTCGCCCAACGTTGCCGTCGAGTCCAATGTAACAAATCGGTATCGTGCGCGCTGAAATAAAAGATGAAGAACGAGAAGAACAACGAGGAGGAGGAGGAGGAGGAGACGAGGAAAAGAGCAATCTCCGACTAAAAAAACAACGGGAGAACGCGGAGCAGACGCATCGCATTCCGAGCTCATAAAACATGGAGAATAAGCCAAAAAACCAAAACAAAGAAATAACAAGGGCTTCCGCACGAGGGAGGAAAAAAGGGAGAGAAGAGGAGCACAGCAAGACACGGATTCTGAAGACAACGCCAAGAACGCCTTCCTCCCCCCCCTCCTCCCCCTTTTAAATGGGGCTCTGCGGCATACTCCGCACGCCGCTAAAGTCGCCGCTGGCTGTCCGCCGGAGCGCCTGCGACATTGTCTCCACGGAAATCTCGCCGCCCCCGACCAGCTGGGAGGCCCCGTTGCCGGTGCCGCTGCCGCTCGCGAGGCCGCTCGTGCCGATGGCGGCAATCTTGGGCGACCGCGCCGGCGAACCAAGGGTCTTGCGCGGAGGCGACAGCTCGAGGCCCTTGACCGAGCCGCTCTTGCTGGTCGGCGGGCTCGGGCCCCAGCGGTCTGCTGTCGTGGGGGACCGCATTGGCGATGGAGACCGGTTGCTGCTGCTGCTCAGCGCTGCAAGGCCGGCAAGGCCGGCCAGGCTGCCTGGACCCCCTGGAGCCTGCTGCTGTTGTTGTTGTTGCTGCTGCTGGTGCTGCTGGTGCTGCTGTTCGGCTTGGACAACATCGGCAAACGAGATAAAACTCAATCGGCGCACGTCGTTCGTGTCAAACGATCCGTAGTTGGAGGCGCCGTCGTCCTTGTCGGTCACAAAGCTGCTCGCAAGGTCATCGACCCAGGTACCAGTGCCGCTGGCACCCGAGCTGCTCACGCCCCCGCCACCCGCACCTCCAGAGTTGAGGCCCACAACGCTGAGCGCCGCGGGTTGGTGGTGCGCGTGGGTGATGATTTCGACCGTGTCCGGGTCCAGGTGGTCGGCGGTGATGGCCTCGGACGAGGCATCAAGCACAGGCGGGATGTAGTTCTCGGTCGTGATGTGGGACGGGATGGCTGGCGAGCTGGGCATGGGCACGCTGCTGCTTTCCTGCACATCGCGCTCGAATATCTGGGAGCCGGCTGGCGAAGACATGCGCGGCGACGACGAGAGTGCTGCAATGCTCCGGCCCGGCGACGACGGGGGCAGCACGTAGTAGCCCCCATAGCCCGCGCCCCCGCTCGGATTGCTGCCGCTAATGCCGCTGCCGGTGATGCCGGCGCCCACGGTGCCAAAGCTATCTGTGAAGGTGGGCGAGGTAGGCTTGCTGCGCAAGGGCACGTCCTTGGTCGTCGGTTTCGGCGCCGCTTCGCCGGACAACGAGACCGCCCCTGGTTGTGGCGGCAGCAGGGGGGGGAGGGTCTTGGACAGGGGTGGGGTTTTGGAGCCGGTCTGGAGACGAGACGAGGCCGACAGAGCCTCGTCTTCTTTGCGCGGAGGCGGGTACGACTCCGTCGCTGCGTCCTCGCTCTTCTTCCTGGCGAATCCAAACAGACCGCGTTTCTTATGCTTCTTCTTCTTGTCCTCGATGCCGGAACCAGAACCGGAGCCGACAAGGGAGGATGTCGACGCCTGCTCGTCTTTCGTGGTCGACGAGGAGGAGGCAACGGAGACGGGCTCGAAGGGCGGCGCTAGGGATGGGCTGTGGCCACTGCTGCCGCTCGACAGCGGCGCAGAACCGGCGAGGCTCATCGTGGGAGGGGCGTGTGGGACGTAGGAGGTGGGCCTCCGATTCTGTTGTTGGCACCGAGCGGAGGGAGCGCAGCGTCAGTGGGCAGGAAGAACAAAGGGACGTTGCGCAGCGAAACAGGGTATTCCGAAAAGGCGTGGTCGGGAGGGAGAGGGAAGGGGAGAGGGGAGGGGCAGGAAACTGGAAAATAACACAAAGACAAAAATAGACGAAGAAAAGACGAAACGTGAAAGGGGGTAATGCGAACGAGACGGGGAACAGGAACAAGGAGGGCGGGGAGCGGCTGCTATTTGCTCGCAGTTTTCTCCCGTGCCTCGTTTCTCCTGGTCAAGCTGCAGGCGGTGGTGCTGCTGCTTGGGGGAGGCGACGGATGATAGGACGGGGCGGTATATGCTCACAAGGTGCAGCGAGAAGGGCGGGTTTGCTCCTCTGTGCCGGCCGAGACGAGGAGAAAGGGGGGTAGAAAGGTGGCGTCAACCAGGCTGACTGGCCTGTTTCTGTTTGTCTCGTCGCCTGTCGAGTCGCTTGTTCGTTTTCTTTCCTCGCTGTCGTCGTTTTCTCTCGCCTTTCGGCTGTCTCCCGGCTTCGTGCGTGTCCCGTTGGGTCCCTCCGTCCAGAACAGGGCCGGCTGTCGGTGTTGTTTGCGCCGCCTTTCTGTGCGCTTCGTGCTTCTCGTGCTTTCGTGCTTTCGTGCTTCTCGCCCTGGCCGTGGTTTGGGGTTTCTGGCGCTCCCGGTTGGTCCGATGTGGGCGTCGTGTCCGCTTCGTCGCCCTTCTCTGCGTTTCCCTCCCCCCCCTTTCTGTCTCTCTCTCTCTAATAACTCTCCGAGCTGTTTCCACTGCAGGCCAGGGTTGAGTGCTCCGCAACGGGCAGATGACGCAGCCAGACCAAAAAAAGAATGCAGAGGAATGCGTCCAGCGTGTCAGCGTTGGAGAAAATAAGAAACCAAGGGCCGACCAGTCCGCTAACAGCAGCGTTGGCGTCTTTTTCCGGGGCTGGGCTCGTAGGCTGGGACGGGAACGGAAGCCTGTTTTGGACGGCGTGAAAAAAACGCGGCCAAAAAGGGGTTGAGAAAGGAGAGATGGTGGAAAAAAAGGACTTTGGAGAGAGGGAGAGAGGACGGCAATTGTGCAAAAGTCTGCGATGCAGAGTGGCAGTTCTACAACAGAAACCAACAGAAACGGGGGAAGGGGAGAAGGGGGGAAGCTGCCAGTCGAGCCTTCCTCCCCCTTTCCTCCTCCACCCCAAGTTATGGGAGGCGAGGGGCAGGAGTGATGGGCAACAGAACAATGACGACGGCAGGTGGGGGGGACACGGGGTGGAACTGGAGCACGCGCGGGGGGAAGGAGCGACAGGCAGAAACGCTGGGGGCTTTCGTAAGGAAACGTTGGATTCCCGATCGCTCAAGAGAAGGAGAGCAAAGAAAGATGAAAAGAGAAAGAAAGAAAGAAAGAAAGAAAGAGAGAGAGAAAGAAAGAGAAAAAAAGAAAAAAGAAACGCGTTTCGAGGAGTCGGTACGTATTGGAGAGGCGGCTGTTTGGGCGTCGATCATTGGCACGGTACATACTGTGTACCTATACCGCTAAATTGCGTGTCGCTATACATTGAGGTACGACGCTGCCGTGCAAGAGGCACAGCTGCTTCCTGTCAGCATGTCTTACAGAGAGGACGCGAGGGCATATTAGGGGCCCTGCGGCTACAGCGCACTTAAGGGAACTGCGCTTTGAAGCAACGGCAAAGAAAACAAATCAAGCAAAACAAGGAGCCAGACGGTGTATATCTCTATGTTTCTATGTGAACTCCCCTCTCGGCCAACCGGAGATTGCACCCGCTGTATCGTCCCGGGGCCTGCGCCTCTCGTTGGTAAAAGAAAAGAAGAAAAGGGAAGAAACAAAAGGAAGAAAAAAAAGAAAGAAAAAAGAAAACCTCTGCCCCTTCCCAGCCGGCCCCATCCTCTGGTGCCGCGGACAAAATGAAGAACGTTCCCCGGCTCCCCGGCCCCGTCTCGTCCCAACCGCCCTTTTTTTTTACCATTCGAAGCTCTCGTAGTGCAGCTCTATGCTGGGCCCGTCGGGCCGGATGCACGCGGCGGTGGCGGCGCGCGCGTCCGTGATGAGGCCGGCCGGCCCGCAGGCGGCAATCAGCACGCGCTGGCTGCTGTCGATGGTGGCGACGATGCTCCGGATGGTCTCGGCGACGCGCAGCTTCTCGTAGCGGATGTTCTTGAGGCCGTACGTGTCCTGGGCGGCGGCCGTGGCGGCGGCGGCCGTGGACCGGAGCGCGCGCGCCGCGGCCTTTTCGTCGTCCGCCGCCAGGTCATGCGAGGACTTGTTGCTGCTGCCGCTGCCGCTGCCGCTGCTGCCGGTGCCCATGCCACCGCCAGCGCTGCCCTTCTCCAGGTCGGTGGTGGCGGCGGCGGTCGACAGCGACTGCTCGCTGTCGATGGGCGAGAGGCCGGGCGGCGTGTCGGCGGTGACGTGCACAATGGTCTCGACGTGGGCGTCGTAGCCGAGGAGCGTATCGATGTGCTCGCGGAACCAAGCGAGCCGTTCTGAAAGTGTTAGAAGGAGGAAGAGAAGAAGGGAAGAGAGAAGAGAGAAGAGAGAAGAGAGAAGAGAGAAGAGAGAAGAGAGAAGAGAGAAGAGAGAAGAGAGAAAAGAGAACAAGAAGAGGACGCACCATTCTTCCGGACGGCCCAGATAAAGTCGAGCTTCTGCTGGGAGCCGGGCTTCAGGTTCTGGACCAGGTGCGTGGCCAGGCCAAAGGTAAAGGTGGCGCCGCTGCCGCCGGCGACGAGCACGATGCGGTCGTAGTCGTGCAGGTTGGGGAAGGAGCCGTAGGGTCCGTCGACGGAGGCCCAGACGGAGACGGGCTGGCGGCCGCTGGCCCCGGCGGCGGCAACAAAGTCGTAGAGCGACTTGGTGAAGCCGGCGCGCTTGTTGGCGACGAGCTCGAGGCCGCCCGGCCCGTTGGAGACAATGGTAAAGGGGTGGGTCTCGAGGGCGCGCACGCGGGGGATCCAGACGTAGCAGTGCTGGCCGGGGTGGGCGCCGAGCAGGGGCTTCTTGAGGAGGATGCGGGTGGCGCCGTTGCTGTCGCCGTCGTCGCCGGTGTCGCCCGAGACGGCGGTCAGGGTGGCGCTGTTGTTGATGGCGTTGAAGCAGAAGCGCAGGTGCCGCACGATGCGGTCGAGGAACCAGAGGAGCCCGGCGAAGAGGCACGCCTGGGGCACGCCCTTGGCCCACGCGGGGCGGTGGCGGCCGAGGGTGATGATCATCACGAGGACGAGGCAGACGTGGCTGACGTAGAAGAGCTCATAGCGGTCGCGGATCAGGGCGAAGCGCAGCAGCACAATCACCAAGACGCAGATGCCGGGGACGATGCCCATGACAATGTTGAGCTTCAGCAGCTTGTACAGCTTGTCCTCGATGCGGTAGTTGACCGAGTACATGATGGTGTGGAGGATCATCAAGACGAAAATGTTGTAGCCGACGGCACGGTGGAGGACCTGGAGGCGCTCGTACGTGTAGCCGGTGACGTAGCCGATGAGATTGTTTTTCATGGCCAAGACGATGACGAAGACGATGTTGGAGGTACAGATCCTGAAGGAAGGGGGGTGTTAGGGGCTATCAAAGTAAACTGGAAGGGAAGGGAGGAGACAAAAAAACTCACCATCCCAGTCTCTTGCCCCAGGCCTCCGTGTCGTGATAGTCCAGCCGCACCAACAGGGCGACGATGTGGAGGCCGTAGAAGAGCGTGACCATCACCACATGGCCAACCGAGGGGAACAGGGCCACGGGACGGAGCAATACCGCTCGGGCACGTCTGCGTCGTGTCAGCTTGTGTCCTCCTTTTTTTGACTCTCCTTTCACTCTCTCTCCGGCCCGTCACTCACCTGGTCAGAGAAACCATGGGCGCAAAGGCCTTGGTGGTGCGGCCCCATTTGTTGTACACGACCCGCGTCCAGTGCATGACCACAAATATAGCAATCATGCCCAACACGCCGGCACCATAGTACTGGGCCAGCTTGAGGTTCCAGTCGGGCTTCTTGGCACGGACGACGAGGCGGGCCGCCCGCTCTCCCAGAAGATGGAGAGACTGCGGTGAGTCGACCATGATGAAGGGAGGAGGAGATGACGGGGAGGGAAAAGGAAGGAGGAAGAGGGGAGGAGGGTGCGAGGATGGGAGACCGGGCAGAGGGAGAAAGGACGATGGCGAAGAGCAGGAGGCTCTGGCGGACGGGGATGGCGGCGTGAGGAAGAGAAAGCAAATCAGAAGAAGGAGAAATCAAAAGAAGGAGAGACCAGAGGAAAGAGAAAGCAGAAGGAGGGGGAGAGAGAAACCATCGAAGCCCGTCCTCCCTTTGCAGCATCCCAGCACGTTGATCTATATAGACTTTCCTCTCTCCCTCTCCATCCCTCTGGCTACCTCTGCCCCCCTCTTTTTTTTTCTCTCTCTCTCTCTCCCATCCCTCACACACACACAATGTCTACTTGGCCTTTTGCTTATTCCATTTGTGCTCTAGGCCATGGGTCTCCATCCAATTACTCGCAAAAACGACTTTGACCGTTTGGGCATCCTCGTCGTGCACAGCCTATGGGACACTAAACTGGGACCACTCACGCTGGTCGTTCTTGGAGGTGCGAGGGTACGGAGTAGGCATCTAGTTTTTCATGAACTGGTCTCTCCCTCCTCCTTATTTCCAAAGAAGAAAAACAAAAAGGGGGGGCTGTTGTTTTTCATATCTGATTCTTTATGCCCCATTTCCGCAGTTTCTACTTCCCCCCCCACTCCTCCACTCCTCCACTCCTCCACTCCTCGCCTGTCTTCTCTCGGACACGACCGGTGGCGTCAAGGACGGTCTAAAGAGCGTAGTTTTGCTGCCAGCTTGCCCGGATTGCCCGAAGTTATCAGATCTTTTTTTTTCTTTCACCAGCGAGCTTCTTTCGTTCCCCACAGCTTTTCTTGCGGTCTGCCGTGTGGACATGGGCACAGCAGAGAGTACGGATGCCGCAGGCAAACGCAAAGAGAGAAGTATGACGTAGAAAGGGAGAAGAGAAAGGGAAGAAGAGGAGACGCCCAATTCCAGAGCCGCTGGTTCGTTGCCTTTCGCCGCATTTTGTTGCAGAAGTCCCATGCCAAGCCATTCTGCACATGCCAATCTGCAGACACACAACCGGGTCTGGCCAGATGCATAGCTGACGTCCCGGCGTACGCAAGAATACGAGTAAGCGTATTCATCACCCGGTCCTTGTTTGTGGTTGGGGGGGGTCGAGAAAAAAGAGGCCGAAAAAAGAAAAAAAGAAAAAAGAAATGGGAGCAAAAACGGATCAGATAACTCTGCGACCGCCCTAGCGTGGCTAGCGCCAAACTTTGTGTATTTAGCCGCGCCCGACGCGTACCCCCCTCACCCAATTATCTCGACGATCCTTTCCGATCAGGGACTAGCGCCCGCCAGCCAGAGCGGCAGTCGCGTGCTTTGCTCGCTGTTGCTGTGCGCTGTGTGCTCCTTCCTGTCTGGTTAGGGCCTGGCGGGTGGGGGTGCGCAAGACGACCAAGACTTGTTTTTCGTCTGCCGTCATCGGCCGGACGTTGCGTTTTGGGACGACGCCGCCGTCTTGGTACTCTTGGAACTCTTGTTTTTTCCTCCCTTGGCCCCCTGGGCGGGATTTCTCTCTTTCCTAAGCAGGAAGTTGCCGGGCTCTCTCCCTCTATCTTTCTCTATCTTTCGTTCTCTTTCTCTTTCTCTCTTTCTTTCTTTCTCTCTTTCTCTCTTTCTCTCTTTCTCTCTGTCTGTATTCTGCCTCCCATGTCCATTTCTCTTTACGTTTTAGTTTTCCGTCTCTCCGATTGCTCTCGCCCCTCTGGGACCCTCTCGTAATTCAAAAACCCCTGTCGCCCTCCTCGTCGAGGCCAGGGGGAAACCAGAGCCGACCAAGAGAAAGCTTAGCTCTCTTGTTCTTTTTTGCTCCTCTCCCTCTTTCTCTTGGCCATGGGTGGCTGTGCCAATTGTTTTGTGTCTAATCGGCCAGCATTGCAATGTGCGAATCCGTTGGTCTCCGTCCTCCGTGCTGCTCCGTACTGCGCCGGACTACGACGTACTTTGCACCAGCCAAATACGAACTACGACGACACCTCGCGATCCCACGTCCCACGTCCCACGTCCCACGTTATCCGGGTAAACATAGGGCAAAAGGGAAAAGGAGAAAAAGAGATAAAAGAGATAAAGAGACAAGAGATAAAATGGACAAAAAAGGAAGGAACACCAACTAGCAGACGGGCGAGGAGAGCAGAGAAAAATCTGATAACTAAAAAAGCCTCAAGCACACGAACCGCCCACAACCCACTTTCCCTGCCCCTCCCCCCCGGTCCACCATCTGTGTACAACTCGGGTATTAATTAAGGATTGTCTTGCTTGTTGCTTTTTGCTCCTCCACTGTACTACCGAGGTGTGGTAACCAATCCGTGCTCGGAGGACGTCCATCTGATAAAAAATTTGCAGCACGGCACGACGAGGCGAGGTGGGGGCCGGCTCCATTTGGTATGGCCTGGCAATACGGAACGGAATGTACTGTGGTATGATGAGAAGGGAAAGAAACTGACAGAATGAGCAAGGAAAGGAAAGAGAAACAGAAACAGAGAAGAAAAAAGAGACCAAAACAAAATGAGGCGACAGAGTGGGACAACCACGGACGAAAACCAGAGAAGACCAGCCCACGGGCTGTGGAGAACCAAGAAAAAAAAACCATCAGTTGCATCCTTGGCAGTCGACGACGAGAGCACGTCTCAGGGAACGGATGGTGATGGAAGGACGGATGATAATAAGGGCAAAAAAAAAGATGGAAAAGAGGAAAAAAGAAGTCACAAAAACTGAGAAAATGGAGGGGGAGGGGGGGGGGTTGGTGATTTCCGAGAGCCCTCGGACAACGAAGACGGTCCGTTAGCTGTGCCAAGCATGTCCGGTCTTTTTGGCCAATAGCACCTAGAAAGGACACGAGAAAGTAGACGAGAGGTAGATAATCGAGCATCTCAGAACCTACGCAGTACGCCTTCCAATCCCAACCTCGGCTGGCCAGCAGACTGGAGCTACGTCGTGTTGCAACTCTTGACCATTGTGTATTCACCTTCCTGAAAAAAAGATTCGTTCTTTGGCAAAGACAAGAGGAGAGAGCGCCACATCTGGCCATACGTGTGGCCATCCCTGCGTCCGGTTATGGATACCGTCCTCCCTTCCTATTGCCCCTCCACACGCCCCTTGACCCCCCTTGGCCCCCCTCGACCAGAGCTGTTCTGGCCCTTGCGCCGCATGACTTGGCGAGGGCTTGTTTTTTTTTCCCTAGTAGGCTGGCAGTGGCTATGACTAAAACGAAAGATACTTTGGGAGAACACACGAGGTCCGCCGAGAGCGGGAGAGCGGGTGAGTGGGAGAGTGGGAGAATGGGAGCGTGGGCATGTGGGACGACTTATGGGTGGAGCAGAGAGTGTACAAGTAGTGACGTCCAAGTTGGCGTACAGATTATGCACGGCGTGCTTGGCGGCAGGACAACCTCCCGCCTCTTCCTCCGTCTCTTGTGAACTGGACGCCGTCCGAGAGGGCACGGGGCCACAGGCCCGTCCTCGTTGGGCCGCCGACAAGCGTGCGAGAGAGAGACGGCGGCAGAGTGTCGTGCAGAGGGGCGACATATACACGACGCTGTGAAGTGGAGGAAGAAGGGAAAAGAAGGGGGGGGGGGAAGAAGAGACAGGGTGAAAAAGATAAAAGAAAAAGAAAAAAACGATCGCCGAGACTCTCCGAGACTGGCACGCTATGCTCCGAGGGAGGTACATCGACGTACTGCCCACCACCCCCTTCCCCCCCCTGTGGTAACCAGGACTAGATGAGACCATGGAATAGGACCGGCGTCCTGCTTCAAAGTCGAGTATCTTGCTCCGTGCCTCCACTTGACAGAACTGACAAAACTGACGAGACGTCCCCCCCGCCCCCCCCACACACCGAGAAACGTGAGAAAGTTTCTCTTCTCCCTTCGTCTCTATTGGTTCTTGTGCATTTTTGTGGAAAGCGTCCTCTTCTCTGCTTTGCACAAATCAGGCAAGGACGGGAAATGGCAGGCCGAGACCGCGAGAGCCCTTGCCCGGTACCGCAGGGCATCATGCATCGTTGCATCGTATGCAGCTGCTCGCTCGGGCCTGAGGCCATGCTTGTCGACTCTGTCCAACCACAGCACGTCTCTGGGTGCAGCGTGTTCAGTCGTCGTCCAGCCATCATCTGGTTGTATCTTACTTCAGCTGTGCTCCCCACACATTCGAGGGGCAAATGTATGTTGAGGAAAAAGAAAGAAAAGACATGGTGTGGGGCCTGGCGCCATGGCAGAGCCACCCTCCTCTCCCGAGGACGTGCTGTTAACGCGGCTGCCGCCGTATCTGACAGCAGGCCGTGGATTTATTGAAGGGGAGGGGGGGGGGGGGGTGTTCTGTCTGCCTTTGTATTGTTCATGGTGTCTGGGCGAGGCGTCTGTGTGTTTTCACAACAGTCGATATCTTCTTGCCGCCAAGAAACAGACAGGAGACAGAGGACGGAATGACTAGAAGAGTAAAGATCTTATGGTCAGAGATAGGAAGACGGAATCCAAAAAGGAGAGAAGAGCCAAGGAAAAGTGTAGGGTTAAAGAAAAAAAAAGAAGAAAAAAGAAAAAAGAAAGTCCGGGTCCCGGACATCGCCGGCAACAATTCTGCCCTTTGCCGAGGATCACTTTGGGCATCACAAAAAGACACACATCCGCCTCACAATCTGCCCAGGACGAGTATGCTCAAGGAGGGGGGGGCGAGGTGCTCGATGCAAGAGGTAATGACAATGAAGGGTGGGCGTGGTCTCGTTGGTGAAGGAAGACGGTGCCAACATGGGCCGCAGTGTCGTTTTCATTGTTAGTCTTTCTCTTTTCTTGTCTTCTCTTCTTGTCTTCCCCCCCTCTTCCAGTTTGAAAAGGAAGAGACCTGCACCAACTGAGATGCCCAACGTTCCTTTCACACCGACTTCCTCGTATTTGTTTCTTGTGCAAGGCAACGCCAGACCAGCATCGCCCGAATCTCATCTCCCCCTTCCCCCCACAGCGTCAGTGTCGATCATGGCAAGCCTCACTTCCACTGTCTGGATGATGTCATAATCGTAGTAGTTGTTGTTGTGTTGTTGTTGCCGTTGCTGAACCACTTATGGCAGCGACAAGCCGTCTGACCGTGCATCCAGCTTGAGGATCCTGCACACCCCCCTCCCGGTGTCTTTCCAGGGCGGCGCACGCTGCCGCTGGGCACGCGGCGGCTGTTTCAGATGCTCAGGTGCGTATCTGCCGTCGGCAATCGCAAGAGCCCACGACCAAGCGTGGCCACCGCACGCCTGTCGCGGCCCTCGAGGACCCGTGTGGACACTTGACAATCCCGAGGCTGAACCAGAATCTTGTTTTTTCTCTTCTTTTCTTGTCCTAACAAGATCGTCCCGTTCATTCCAGCCCAATTAGTTGCGACAGCCTCGCCGTCCATATCGCCGCCATTGGCCAACTTGGCACGAAGCGTAGCAGGCGTCGTTGAAATGTAGAAGTGATCGGCAGGAGCCTAAGGAAAAAGGATGGAGGGGGAGAAAAGGAGAGAAGGATTCGGGCGGAGGTAAGAGGGTGTGCGTGCGGGTGAAGGTGTAGGTGTTGTGATGAGCTGGGATAGGTTGATGCCGAGGGGCTGAGACCAGGGGAGAATGGAGGAGGAGGAGCAAGGGAAAAGACGCAGAAGAAAAGAAGACGAAAAAAGGAGGAAAGGGAAAGGCGAAGCGAAAGGGAAAGGGAGAGGGAGAGAAGACGGCCAATGAAAACACAGCTCGCACTATCATCAGAGCTTGGCCAGCTCAGGGAGGTTACGTCATATGTGCGGCAGGAAGCGCAGAGGGGAAACTAAAAGTTGGAAAGTTGGATGCATATTCGACCAGGGGGTGGCTGAAATGGGAGGGCAGTGTGACAAGAGGAGGGGAGGGTGAGACAGGCCAGGCTGTGAAGAGAAGATGAAGGATGTCGGGGGGAGGGGGGGCTGAGAGAGGAGAAGGAGATGAAAGGGCGAAAGAAGAAAGAAGATGGAAGAAAGAAGACTGTAGAAAATGGGAGGGAAAAAGGAGAAGCTTCAAGGCGTCACAGCACAGCCAATGGCAGCGGTCTGCCGCCCTGTCAGCCTCGTCTTGGCCACCTAGTCTGGCTAGCCGGACGGGGACAAGCCGGGGGGGGGGAGGCGAGGATCAACAAGCAAGGCCGAGAGGGCCGCGGGAGGGAGGGGCCGACGACTAACGGGCATCAAGGAAGACGGTGGGCAGGCTATCCAAAAAGGAAGAAGCGAGAAAAAGGATGGCAGTTGTCTGTTGCAAGTGAAGTTGGCCGACGGCCGGCTGGAGCTACGAAGTCGTGGACTGTTGAGGGAAAAGAGGTCGTCAGAGGAGGCGATGGAGGGAGCTGAGCGAGAGAGAGGGAGATGGAGCGAGAAGGAAGCGTAGAGCGCGGGCGGGGGAATGTAGCGAAGGGGAAAAAAGAAAAAGGAAAAGAAAAAAAGAAAGATAGAAAGACAGAAAGAGAGAAGAAAAAAGCAAGGAACGAAAGAAAACAAGGCGAGAGCCCACCACGTCCTTACGCAGTCGTTTGCCATTGGGCATCAACGCGAATCAACACTCCCCTATTGTTTATAACCTCGTTTTAGAAAGAAGTTACCGTACAGGGGGGGGGGCGCTCCATTCTTCCTGTGGTTCCTTCAAAGTGTATTCAAGACAGAACAGCCAAGACTGTGGCCGCCTCTGGATGGTGCTCCCATCCCTTCTCTATCCATACCACTGCGAGGCGTTCTGCATGCCGCGTGTCCATTGACGAGGGCAGTCGACGTAGATATTCACCTGTGGGGTTGGAAAGAGGAAGATGAAGAGGAAAAAAGAAAGAAAGAAAAGCGAAAGACCGACTGCCGGGCAGAGCTTCGACTTTTGCACGCCATCTCACAGATCTCTCCCTGGCATTACCTCCAGTCCTCGACATGCTCTTCCTGTACATGTGCCCAACTCCATAGCGCCCGAGACCCGGTCGTCGTCAGTATATAAATATGAGCAGAGCGGTCCCCGTCTCGCTTTGTTTTGTTTTCTTTCTGCTCTTTTATTCTCCTTCTCTTCTACCTTCCCGCTCACAGCTTCCGCCTATTCTCCCCAGAAGCAACCGGGCAGATGCTCCTTGTTTAGCCCTCGCTTCACGTTTTGTTTATATTGAGCCAGTATCAAAGCCCCCCCCCCCCCCAATCTTGACCCCCAACCATGGACTACTACTACCCGTCTGCGCCACCGCCCGCCCAGGCCATGAACAAGTACTGGATACCCCACAAGGATATTCATAAGAAAGTCATCATAGCCAATATCCAGCTTTACCTAGGCCGGGACGCCACCGTGCGGTCCTACACAAAAGACGTGAGCCAAACGATGGGACGCCCCCCCCCACGCCCCCCCTTCCGGCCCTCCACAGTGGAGGCCAGACGCCGTCTGAGGACCTGATATGCTGACACCCTGCCAGGGCGAAGACGGCTTCCTCATCACGACCCCCGGCAACTGCCTGACAGATGTGAGGACAGGGAGAAGAGAGAACGCGGTGGAAAGGAAGGGGAGACCGAAAAGCAACAGAAGAAGCCCAAAAAAGAATTGTTAAC
>JADHKO010000372.1:0-13855 GCA_019925425.1 Ophiostoma pallidulum | reverse complement strand
CGCCGCCCCCCCCCCCCCCCCCCCCCCCCCCCCCCCCCCCCCCCCCCCCCCCCCCCCCCCCCCCCCCCCCCCCCCCCCCCCCCCCCCCCCCCGCCGTAGTTACTTTATAAAAAAAAAAGAAAAAGAAGGAGAACAGAAAAAGAAGAAGAAAAAACACACCGCCATCTTCTTAAACATGTCCATCTTTCCGTACCGCTCGAGCACCCGCAGGACAGACCGCCGCTCCGACAGCGAGCCGGGCGCCGGCTTGACGTGCACAAAGAGCGAGCGCTGGGCGAGGCTCTCGGCGGAGAGCGTCGAGGGAGACGAGGCGGACGCCGCGGGAGACGAGGGAGACGAGGCCGCGGCGCGGGCGCTGCCGAGGCCGCTGCGGCCGCCGCGGGACGCTGACGACGACAGGGACGACGCTGCAAACCGTCCGTACGATGCCATTGTCCGGTCGTATGGGCCTGGGCGAGGGGAGGAGAGGAGAGGGCTGAAGGTATGGCGTCGTCGTCGAAGCTGCGGAAGAGCTCTCCAGGAACGACGCAAAAAGTTTGGAGGGCCGTCTGCAAGAATAAAATGACTAAGCAACCTATTTGCGGGTGCGCGTGGTCACGTGTGGCGCTCGGATGACGTCACGCGGTGCGACAGCGGCCGTTGTGGCGGGCAGTGCCGCGCTGGTCGTCAGTGCCGGTGTTCACAACGGCGTCTCTATTGATGCTTTTCGGCAAAGGCAGATGGACAAGAGACTCGGTGGGGACCCGAACTACAGATTGGACAAGGCCGTTTTATGAGACGGGACTGAAGTGCACAGAAACAGAACCTGGTGGACAATCCTCCGTGGTGAAATTTGTATATTTGTCTTGCTGGTTGCAAATGCATTGAAGTTCTGGGGAACAGCAGAATAGACACACCCAGTGAGAGAGGGAAGTACAAGATGGGGAAAAAGGCAAAGAAAAGACTCTGAAACATGCGTGGATTGAGTGCATCCCTGGCGAAGCAGGCAGCGAGCAATGCAGGGGGGAAGCCAGGAAGTGTTACAAGGCGGCGAGAAGAAGAGGGAGAAGAAGAAAGATTGAAGAAAAGGGAGAGAAAGGAAAAAGGAAAAGATAAAGAAAAAGAAAGAAAATAAAAAGGAAAAGGAAAAGGAAAAGGAAAAGAAAAAGAAAAAGAAAAAGAGAAAGAGAAAAAAAGCAGACTCCATTCTATCCTAGCCGGTGGTGGGGATATGCCGTTCGTGCATCGTGTCTCATGTCGTGTCGTGTACAAGGGAAGAAAAGAAAAGAAAGAAACAAAAAAAGAAAAAGAAAAAAAGGAGAAAAGAAAGAGAGGCAGGAAAGAGAAGAAGGAAAAGACAGAGCGAGCGACGCCGCTCTCCGTGCTGTCAGTTCTCTCCATGGGGCCGCCGGAAGGGCGCCGACCAGCCGCTGAACAGCCACTCGTTGCTGTGCCGGCCGCACGTCGTGTAGACGTTGACGTTCTTCTTGGCGGCACCGCCAGCGCCAGCGCCGGCGCCGGCGGCGGCCGTGTGCGGGTGGTGCCAGCTGCCGTGGGAGCACGTCGACGACGCGTAGGTGGACGCGGCGGACGACGTCGTCGTCAGCGTCGACGGGGAGGTGTACGTGTAGCTGGGCAAGTCGTAGGCCTCCTGGGGCTCGGGCTCGGTGTGCGGTGTGTTTTGGTGGTTCGTGGAGGCGGCGGAGGAGGTGGACGAGCAGGAGTAGCTGCGGCTGTTCATGGTGGGCGATTTGGTGGGGGGGGGGGGGGAGGTGGTAAGAGACCAAAACAAAAATAGGAGAGTGAGTTGTCTTGTTTTTTTTTTCAAAGACAACGCGCCCCCCCCAGAGGTGTGTTTCCTGGCCTCGGACGATGGGTTGTAGTGGGAGTGCTGTGCTTTGTTTGCGGGTAGCAGGAGCAGAGACGGTCAAGGGATCCAAGTGTACGTGGTAGAGGACGAGGTAAAGGATGAGAAGTGTAAGAAAATGGAAAACAGAAGAAGGCGAAAAAAGGGGCTAAGGAAGAGAGGACAGGGTGCGGTTAAATACAAAAAACACAACGACGCATGTGAAGTCCTAGGAGGAGAGGAAGGGGGAAGGGGAGGAGGTGGGAAGGACAGACGAGGAGATCGATCACAGGACATCGTTGGATGCCGGGGGGGAGGCTACGAGCAGGAGAGAGCTAACGCAGCTCACAAAAACGGGGGGGTGGTACGGGCTGTCTGGGCAGAAAGAGAGATAATAGGGACTGGACACAGAGAGGACCCCAGGACAAGGACTGCAAAAGGAGGCTCGGTCAAGGAAGACGAGGACGCTCTCGTTGGGCAATTCGTCCTGGGCAACCCCAATTTCTCTACATCCAAGACGAAGACGGACCGGGGAGAGATTGGGGGAGGGGGGTGGAGGGGAGGGACAGAGAAGGGGGGGGGGGGGGTGTTTGGAACAAAACGAGCCTCGATACTCCGTACAAGGGGGGGGGGGGGGGTCGAGGTTCCCAGCATTGGCAAATGCCGCTAGAAGGACGCCAGAAGACGGATGGAAGCAGAGGCAGACTGGCGGTTGGAAAGAGGAGGGGGGGGAAGTGGAGCGCCCGTCTTTCCTCCCTCGCTCTCACACCGCACAGAAGGGGGCACACACTGCCCACTTTTCCAAGGCTGACGACGTTGGGACGCGGCGGGAGGAGGAGGCAGAGACAAAGGGGGAAAGGCGAGGCGACTCGCAGGGGCGAGCGGCAAAAGAGGAAGAGTTCTGGGCCTTTTTTGGCAAAACGCTTCGGGATCGTCGTCCTGCATCTTGTCGTGCAGCGTGTCGGGAAGCGAACAGCGGCATTGTTTGTCTGGCCGCGTGCCAACGAAGGAAGAAGAAGAAAGACGCAAGACGCAAGACGCAAGACGCAAGACGCAAGACGCAAGACGCACATCGGAACCACAGCTCCCGTGCACAGGCCGGCAGCACAGGCGAGGACGGGCGCCTTGTGAGCCAGCCTTGTTCGCATCGTCCTTGGCGTCCTTGGCGTCCTTGGCGCGGGGAAGGAATGCCGTCGACCCGTCTCTTTGTTTGGTGGCAGCCTGGAAAGCCCCCCTTCCCGGCATTGGCCAAGCTACGGGGGGAGCTCTGCGTTGTCTCTGTGGCCAGGCCTGTGGCCAAGTGTACGGAGTATGTTTCTTTTTTCGGGAGGAGGGGGCCTCTCTGTCCCGGTTCTCTTCTTTTCTCCTCTTGTCTTCTTTCCCCCTTTCGTCTCTCGGTCATGCTCTCCCATGTCTTATCTACGACGTACCCCCATGACAGACTGGAAGAACGCCTGACGCCTGGTCGACCTCGTTGTCTGTTCACGTCAGCCCCAGAACAGCTGGCCAGCACCCCTCCCCGTTGCAGCTGTTTGTTCTCGTTTGCCCCCCCCCTTGCCTAGTCTCAATGCTACTGCGTAGCGTACAAACCAGCCTCTGCGCGCCCTGGATGCAACACGATCGACCTCCCCGAAGCTGTGCCCCCCCCCTTCCCACCGATGTTGGGCGGCGTCTTTCTTATTAAGGGGACCCTGGTCAGATGGCTGTTTCTTACTCGTAGGACGACAACGACGACAAACGACGACACCGACGAGAATTGCACGGGTCGAGCAAGCCCCGGCCCGGCAAGGGTGTGCCAGTCTGATTCGAAGATGGGAATCGGGACTTGTATGCCGTTACATCGTGCTTGTAAAGTACGCACAATGCCTTATCTTGACTCATGTTGCTGCCTGGCAGCTGAGGGGAAGGGGGGGAAGGTCGTGCCTGTGGACAGGGCTGCATTGTGCGTCGGTTTGTGCCAGTGTGCCGTCGGTCAAACTTGCAAGGCGGCACAGGTGCACAGGACGAGACGAAGAGTTGCCATTGGCGGTTGTTCTCTTGTTTTTCGTTTTGTTTTCTCTCCCCTCCCTTCTTTTGCCGCCTTGGCTCGTTTGCCCAGAGAAAGGACGAAACGGAACACCGCCAGCCGGTGAGCTCAAGAGGGCAGCGTTCGGGCAAACGAGGAGAAGAGAAAGGAGGGTGAGATCGACTGGGGGGTTGTTTGTTGTGTGGCACTGCTGCCTTTTCCTTTGTGCGCCATTTTCTACGACATCGTGCAGCACGTCCAATCCTTTGCCGGCACTGGTCCTGAGAAAGCATGCTATTCCCTTCTTTTCCTTTCCTTCTTTCCTTCTTCCCTCTTTATTAACTACCTTTGTCTGGCATATCTCTGCCACATACGGAGTACCCGACCAACGTCAAAGCAAGCGGCAAGACAAAACAGTCCATCAAACTACGGCACGTCAAAAACGGTCTCGCTGTTCAGGGTCTTTTTTGCGAGCTTGCTTACAGTGGGCATGGCCACATGAGAATCGAAACGCAATGTGTACCTGCGCGGCGGAAACGATGCCGAAGATGCGATGCGATCGACGACGAGAGGATCATAGACCCGTGTCCTGACAATCTGACGCGCCTTTCTCTCTACCGAATGTGCAGCTGCTCTCCGTCCTTTGGTACAGGGTTCTGCGCGTATGTGACGTCTTGCCTCCGGCACAAAAGCACGGTCGCGTCCGAGGGCGCGCGGTGCATGATACACGGGGTACACGCCGTCTTTGTGGTCGATTTGGAACGGCGGCCGCAGCCGCCATCCATGGCTCTCGTGCGCATCTTGCAGGTTCGCGTTGACCACGTTCTCAAGCGGCCCAGTCGTAGCGGTCGTGGAACAAGTCGCATACGACAAATGTGTGTGTCGGCCAGCGGTCGACCGCCATGAGACGACAGTCGTCGGGCAGGAGAAGGCGGACGATGTCTGTTGTTGACGGTGCCAAACGCGCGGAGAGGTAAAATCGGAAATCCGAGCTTCTTCAACCTGACAACGACGCTCGTCGCACGGCAGGTGGGGCCCTGACGTATGGCTGTAAATGCGAGCAGGCAGCAGGCATTCTTGCTGTTCTTCCTGCGGATAGTACGGCGTAGCTCATGCGGTATGTTTGGTGCGCGCAAACGAGGAAGCTGCAGACGGCAACGAAAACCCGACCGGGAAGGAGCCCTGGCCACACACCGCCCACAAAAAACCCGCCCAGGAAAGGAAATATTTCCCTTGGCTCTTTCCTCTTGTTGCGCCGTATTACGGAGTGCTCCTAAGAGGGCCGAATGCCTCTCGTCCCATGCAAAACCCACACGGTGCGCGGCAGGCGGCTCTGTTTGGCCGGCTGGCTGGCGGTGGGGGGGCTAATACCGCTGCTGCCCATTGCGATCGCCGAGCCCCAGTCGCTAGCCCCTAATAGCCCCAAGCGTCCCGTGACAATTCTCAAGGGGCGCCCGGGTGCGATGCTGCCGTACAAGCGAGATACTTTTACGTCGTGGATGTTTGCGGCGCGACGATATCTCTCCATCTCTCCTCTGGCCGTATCTGCTCGCCCGTCTTCCACGCACCGCCCGGTCGTCGGCCTGCAGCGAACGCCGCCCACCGACCAAAAAAAAAGGTCTTTCCCGCATCAGGCGACAAGAGGCGAGTGATAGCAGAGTTGGCGAGAAAGACACTTTGATCAGAATGGCAGAGCGCATCTCTCTCTGCCCCGTCTGGCTCCATAATACCTTGCATGCAGCTACGAGTAGTCCGCCAACCAGCAGCAGTATCGGCCGCCGGCCGCTTGTTGTCAGCTGCAGTCTGACGCCCCCCCCTTAATCTGCCGGACAGCCAGCCACCGTCGAGCCGAAGAGGTTCCATAAAACGCAGTCCAGAGTAAGCGCAGCGGCAATAAACGGACTGGAGGATACGAGTTCGGAGTGCTGGACATACTCGTACACATACGGAGAGTTGAGATGGCTAAAAATAGAGACGACGGGGCAGAAAGGGGAAGTAAGGGAGGCGAGAAGAGACAACAAGATGAAGAACAACAAGGAGAACAAGAAGAACAAGAAGAACAACAAGAAGGAGAACAACAAGACGAACAACAAGAACAACAAGAACGAGAACAACAAGAACAAGAACAACAAGAACAAGAACAACAACAACTCCAGACACCCCTTATCGCCCGACTCCCTCCTTTCAGCTCGTCGATCCCAGACTATTACCACGCCGCCCTACGTCAGACAGTCGCATTCCTGCGCTCCCGCCCTTTGCGTTCTGTCTGCATGCGACGTGCTCCGCCGCTTCCAAGCTGCTGCAGCTCGTGTCTAGCCCAGACGGGAACCCCCCCTCTCCTAGACCCTTGTTGTCGCCCGTCCTCGCTCCTGACTCGCTGCACGCCCTGCACGCAGCACCCAGCCCCCTTTATTTCCCTTCCGTGTGCCTTGGTTCCCTCCCCCGTCGTCCTCGCTCGCTGTGTGTGTCTCTGCTCGCTCGCCCGCTCTGTTTTGACTCGTCCTCTTGTCTCCTCTTGTCTCCTCTTAGTGTACATAAAACGGGCTTCCCCGCCTTTTATTTCTTGTTTTTGCTTTTGCTTTTCCCCTTCCTCTTCTTCTCCCCTCTCTTCTTCTCCCTCTCTCCTTCTTACTCTCTCTCCCTCTCTCTCTGCTGCAACATCACCAAACCAATCCAACAAAAATCCTCTTCTCTTCTTTTCCCACCACCGCCATATCAACAATGGACGCCCCGACCAAGCCCGTCACCATGGAGGCCGTGTCTGCCAAGAACGCCCAGCCCGCCGTGGAGCAGCCTGTAAGAGAACGGACACTCCCTTCCCCTCCACCCGTTCCCCCTGCCCTGTCTTTTCGAAATAGCCTGTTCTTGGCAGAAAAAAAAAAGACGTCATCCTCCCACCGCTTCCCATTGTCCGTGCGGACCGCTGCTAACCAGCGCACGTCAGGCCCGCTTCGAGCCCATGACCGCCGTCGAGCCCACCCTGCGCGGCGGCGACGACGATGCCGGCGAGATCTGCTGCGGCCTCTGCGCGGCCTTTGCCTGCTTCGAGTGCTGCAAGTGCTGCTGCTAGAGAAAGAGAGCAGACGGGGGACTGGAGGATGGGGGCTGGGGAGAGGAAAGCTTGATACCACACTGGACGGGCACACGCCCGGATGGAATATACACCGCCGTTTATGAATTGAAGAAATCGCGCGTCTGCATTGGTCTCTCTTGATCAACCGAACCGTAACCGTCACCCCCCCCCCCCCCCCCCTTGGGCGCTTCCTGCATGACTCGCGCAACGTGGGATGTGTGCGCCGGTACAATGCGACGCAAGAGGAGCATCGTCCCGGCATGCATGACTCGCCAGCAATTGCGCCCATGCAGGACGAAAAGAATGAGATAAAGAGAAATCAAAATCAAAATACACTTGGCTACGTGTTCTGCGATACGGAACCGTCCACATCATTTTCTTGTATATTCACTGCTTTCCCCTGAATACATGGATCTGAAAAAAAAAAGGGGGGGAAGGGGGGGGAGAGGCTCGCCAACCACACCCCCTTCACGGCTTCCCCGTCGCGCTGTTCGTGCCCTACGCCTTGCCGCTGCCCTTGGCCGCCACCTCCTTCTCCGTCTCCTCCTCCAGCCGCCGGCCCAGCTCCGCGTCCACGCGGCCAAACATGGCGTACGTGCGCGCGCGCACCGGCTGGACCGCGCCCGCCAGGTGCACCGCCACGTTGTGCACAAAGTTGGCCTGCTGGCCCGGCTGCCGCCCCAGCACCCCCCACAGCGCGCGCGGCTGCTCAAAGTCCAAGTCCGTGACGGGGCCCAGCACCGCCCACGACGCCGCGCCCGTCCAGGTCTCGTGCGACACCGCCGGCCGCGCGCCGGCCACGTAGGCGACGGGCCGGAACGAGCTCGGGTAGTTGGGGTTGGCGCCGAGGTTGCCGGTGACGTTCATGGCGCCGTCGCGCACCGTGGGGTTGTAGGAGCGCAGCGGCATGTTGACGGGGATCTGGTGGAAGTTGCCGCCCAGCCGGTGGCGGTGCGTGTCCGCGTACGCGAACATGCGGCTCTGCAGCACCGGGTCCGCCGACGGCTCGACGCCCGGCACCATGTTGGACGGCGCAAACGCCGCCTGCTCGATCTCGGCAAAGAAGTTTTGCGCGTTGCGCGTCAGCGTCATGCGCCCAAACGGCCGCAGCGGGAACTCGCCCTGCGGCCACACCTTGGTGAGGTCGAACACGTTGTAGCGGAACGCCTCCGCCTGCGCCGGCGTCATCACCTGCAGGTACGCCGTCCACGACGGCGCCGGGTCGCCGCGCTCCACGGCGTCGAACAGGTCCTGCGTCAGCCAGTCGGGGCTGGCGCCGTCCTTGTGCGCCGCCTCCTCGTTGGTCAGCGTGCGCACGCCCTGGTCCGTGCGCAGGTGAATCTGCACGTAGACGAAGCTGCCGTCGGGCTTGGTGAACTTGTACGTGTGGCCCGAGTAGCCGTGCATGGCGCAGTACGACGCCGGCGTGCCGCGGTCCGAGAACACCGTCATCAGCTGGTGCACCGACTCATGGTGGTTCGACAGGTAGTCCCAGAACGCCGTGGCGTCCTTGAGGTTCGTCTGCGGGTTGCGCTTCTGCGTGTGGACAAACGTCGGGAAGTTGGTGGGGTCGCGCAGAAAGAACACGGGCGTGTTGTTGAACACCCAGTCCCAGTTGCCCTGCTGCGTGTACATCTTGACGGCGAAGCCGCGCGGGTCGCGCGCCGTGTCCGGCGAGCCCTTCTCGCCGCCCACCGTCGAGAAGCGCGTCAGCAGCGGCGTCTTCTTGCCGACGCCCGTCAGCATGTCGATGGTGGTCAGGTCGCTGATGTCGTGCGTCACCTCGAACGTGCCGTACGCGCCCGCGCCCTTGGCGTGCACAACGCGCTCCGGGATGCGCTCGCGGTCAAAGTTGGCCAGCAGGTCGATGAGGTGGAAGTCCTGCAGCAGCAGCGGGCCGTTGCCGATGCGCTGGTACTTCTGCGGGTCGTCCACGGGGCAGCCGTTGGTCGTCGTGTACACCGGCGTCTCCTTGTAGCGGTACGACGACTCGGCGTAGATGCACGCCGGCGGCCGCTCGTCGGAGCCGCCGTCGGCGGAAGCAGTGGGATGCGACATGGTGCGGATGTTTGTTGGGATGTTTTGAAAGTAAAAAGTAAAAAGATATCTTGGCGGTTGGAGATGGGCTGCGTCTGCAAGTGTCTTGTACGTCTTCACCTCTTCACACACACACACACACACACACTCCTATATATACGTCTTCAACGGGGGCAGGCTTGCTCCTTGCGGTCGCTGTTCTTTCCTTCCACTTTCGCCCCCCTCCCCCGCTCCGGTAGAAGATACGGCCTTTCTGTCGTCTTGTATCGCCCTCTCCTGCCACGAGAAGAAGTACGCCGGCGCCGTGCCCGTCGACGCCGCAGCAGACGTGTCTCCCGCGCACACAGCTTGTGCCGAAGCTACCTCGACCTCGACCAGTGGCGACATGACGACATGCTTGGAGAGCACTAATAGCCGGCAGGACAGACAAAAGAAAGCCCAGCCCGTCTGCGCCAATGGCTGCCGAGCGATTTCGAAAGGCCTGGGGGAAGGGGTGGAGGATCAGCGCAAGCAGAACCTGATGCGGACGCGGCGTTCGGGATACAATACATCATCGATCGACGGTTGGTTGCTTAGGGTGCAACAGCTAGTTGAAGCCTTTTCAGTTCGCTTTTGATATCGGGTTTCATTCATTGGTCGTGTTGCTCTGATGAGTTACAAAGAAAGATAGCAAAGCGGCCAACGTCTCTTGGCAGCACAATGCCCCTACGCTTAAGCGTACAGCTCTTTGGCACCGGTCTTGCACCTCCACCGCCTCTTACTGATGTCCGTCCGGAATGCATCAATCAACGTCGAGTCTGACACCCGTGGCGTCCCCTCCCGTACCACCAAGTCACTGGAACACGCGTTCTTCCCGACAGGCAAAAGGCCCTGAAAAGCGGGGCCTATACGCCACTGGAAGCCAAGGACGGTGAACGTACATATATCGTGCAACTGTGACATGACAGCGCCGCAAACAAGGAGAGGGTGGTGGGGTGTGCATGGCTCGGATCTAGCCACACACCAGCCCCCTTTTCAGACCCCGACGCAGACGCCGGTGCAGATCTGGGCTGTCAGGAAGATGCCGATGTCCGAGAAATACGCGGCGGCGGCGGCGACGTTCTCTCAGACGAGCATTCTCTCTCTCTCTTTATCTCTCGCTCTCTCTATCTCTCTCTCGCGCACGCGCCCTCTCTCTCTCTCTCCCTCTCTATCTCGGCGTGCCGCAATGCTAATAATAGATTAACCAGACTGGAATCCGTACGACTTATCTTTACAGCGGCGGCCGACCCAGTTATAAAGCATCAATGCATACGCAAACTCCGGCACATATACACGCAACGCGTCGCCGCATAGAACGCAATGGAATCGTGCGTATCAAAATTAAGTACTCGTATTAATGTAAATATATAAAAAGGGGAGAGGGGGAGAAGGGGGGGGGGGGCTCTGTCGCTCGTGTGTTTGGATCCGCCGGCAAAAACAATCTCGAGCAGGCATCGATTCCTGAGGCCCCAGGAAACCCCGGGGACACCCCGCCGGAAAGTCGTCTAGAACTCCCTCGGACAGCAACTCCCGCCTGCTTCTTCCCTTTGGACCTCAGCTTCCAAGGACGGATGGATGGCATCGCGGCCCTGACATGGTGGGGCCGGCAGTGCGCCGAACATGGTGGAAGGCGTGAGGTTGGTGGTCGGAGACACGGTGCTCTTTCTCTTTCTCTTGTCTCTCCTCCCCCCCCCCCCCCTGGTGTCAGGGTGTCTCGCTTCGTGCTGGTGATCCGGTGTATGGATGTTCTGCCGCTCGTCTGTTTCGTCTCTGTCGTCGGCTAGTGCCGGTCGTCGTTTCTGGTTGCATGTCTAAAGACACCCTACTCTTGTTGGACAGTTTGCTGGTTCAGTTAGCACGGCGTGTTTTACTTTGGGCAAAACAGAGTCACTAGACGTCACCGGGAGACCGCCCCACCGCCCCCCCTTCTCTTCTTTCTTCTTTTTCCCCTTCAACGTACCACCAGCCAGTCCATGCCTTCGTTCACGCCCGTGCCGTCCACGGCGGAACATGCTATGATGGTCCAGTTGCGGTCGCGCAGCTCGCCCAGCCGCAGCGCCTCCGAGATGTCGGCAGCACCCTTTGCGCCCGGCTGGTCCTGCTTGTTGGCGAACACCAGCAGCGCCGCATCCTTGAGCTCCTCCTCGTTGAGCATCGCCGCCAGCTCCTCGGCCGCCGTCTGCAGCCGCTCAATGTCCGTCGAGTCGACGACAAAGACGACCGCCGATGTGTTGGCGTAGTAGCACCGCCAGTAGGGGCGGATGGATGTCTGGCCGCCGAGATCCCAGACGTTGAAGTTGAGGTTCTTGTAGGTCACCGACTCGACGTTGAAGCCGATCGTCGGGATCGTCGTCACGACCTCGCCGATCTTGAGCCGGTACAGCAGCGTCGTCTTGCCGGCATTGTCCTGTTTGTGGGGGGGGGTCATTAGCCACGGTCTATTGTCTTTCACTCCTTTCACCCCATTTTCTTGTGGTCCGTGTCTTGTCTCTTTCTTCTGTGTCTTGTGTCTCATCCGCCGAAAGGCGAAAAGGGGGGGAAGGGGTAGCCCTACCAAACCCAGAATGAGAATCCGTATCTCCTTCTTTGCAAACATCAGGCTGGTCAGCCATGACACGCTTTGACCCATTTTGGCGGTTTTGCGCGGAGTGTCGCGAACGACCAACTCTTGTCTCTCTCTCTCTCCTTCTCTCCCTCTCTCTTTCTCTGTCGTGCTTGTTTGAAGCACAAGGGCAAGAAAAGAAACAGAGACCCGCACAACAGATGGGGGGCCTCCCTCCTCGTCTTTTCTTCGTTTGCTCTTCTACAGCAACCCCTATCCTAGCCGGCCCAGCCGCTTCGTGCCGTCTTTCTCAGATGTGTTTCGTTGTCTCGCCGAAACACGCCCGGCGATGATAACGCGCGCTGCGGCTTGCCGTCTCTGTTCGCCGTTGAAACGTCCCGAGCGGCCGTTCCGTGTCTGGGCCGCAACGTTGTGCGCCCCGGGATTATAAGGAAGACGGAGGGAGGCGTGCGTCGCTGGGCAGAGGGGATTCGCCTGGATCTTCGATGTCGTGATCGCCAAAGGTAAGAGGAGAAAAAAGGGGGTTGTGTTCGCCTTGACCGGGTGGGAGGGTTCCTCTCGTTGAACAAGACGGGCGTGGGAGTTGTGTACACGGATGGCGATTCGCAAGATTCAACAGGACGTTGGAGAGTCGCGCGGTTGGGGGAGCCTGGCTTGGGGATAACCTCTTCTGTCGTGATTTAAAAGCAGAGGGTGCATAATAGATTCGCGAAACCAGGGTCGGCGTTACTGCTTTAGGGGGGGGGGGCGCCGCTGCAGCAGAGATTAGGTCGTCCTCCAGCGGAGATCGGTGCTCCTATTCAGGGGTGTTCGCAATCAAGGTTTGCCCCCTGTTAATAATGCAAGGCGCAGAGAGCGCAGAGAGGAGATAGCGCTCGTGCCACACGCCAGTTGCGGCGGGCCAGGGTCTGTGGGCCTTGGCGGGCTTCTTCCTGACGATTCGGCGGCCCAGAAAATTGGGTCACGGGACTGGGAGATCTGTTCTTTCTTCGACGGGAGTGGCGTTTTCGTTTTCTGGCGGCCGGCGTCACGTGCTCAACATCAGGTGACAAAACGTTCGCCAGGCGCCCAGCAAAAATGTTTGTCCGAATCTCGAAGCGAAAAGTGGAGACTTCGGACAGAAACCTACGCACGAAAAAAAGTTTGGGGGCTCTGGGTTGTGTGGGCAAAACTGGGCGGGAAAAAAAAATCACAAGTTTTGGAAAGCGCCCCCCCGCCTCTCCTTCGATCTCTCTTCCGAACTCCTTAATCCAGCAAAACCTACCACTCTTTTTTTCTTTCGGAATATCAACGACAGAAAAACCCGAAATCAGTCAAGATGCCGGTATGTATTTGCAATGTATTGCGTTTCGAGGGAGGAGAGAGGAGAGGACGGTGATGGAGACGACTCTGGGTTTTTTGCCATTCTGCGAATCGACCATCAACTGTCCGAACTCAATGTCTGTTTCCGCCCACCCCCCCCCCCCCCCCCCCGGACGAACCGATGTCGATGAAGCAACTTCACGACGATGACACGAAGCAAGGAAACAAGACGGACGACTGTGAAAGAGATGGGAAGAACGGCCATGGAGGACAACGGATGATGGGCGCGGGTCGGCATCCGACGACGACGAGACGCGACGAGGACGAGGACGACAGACACGGACGACGACAGGAAAATTGTCATAGAATCAAAGGGCAGCGCAGGGGGGGTGGGGGGGTGCCTTTTTCTGGGGCCGGAGACCGAGAGGTCGGCAAACAGAGAAAGCTGAACATACTGACATGCCGTTTCCCCCTCCAGAGCCACAAGTCTTTCCGCACGAAGCAGAAGCTCGCCAAGGCGCAGAAGCAGAACCGCCCGATCCCCCAATGGATCCGTCTCCGGACCGGCAACACCATTCGGTACGATTTGCCCCCTTTCTGTTTCTTTGTTGATTCCGCAGCCGGAGCGGCGGCGTTGGCAACAAGCCCACCACAGAGAATGCAGGTGTCGCTAACATTTCCTTCTCCTTTTTCACGCAACAGCTACAACGCGAAGCGGAGACATTGGCGCAAGACCCGCCTGGGCATCTAAATGTTTCTTCATTTTGTGTCTGGGAGCTGGGGGAGGGAGAGAGACGACTGAGTGGAGAATGGGAGTGCGATGGAAGAAGAAGGCGGGGGGAAAAAAAAGAAAAGGGGAAATCCTGGAACGTTGCAACAAAACCACCCACAACCACCATGGCTCGCCATCCCCATGTCTGAACACGTTGGCGACGTGCACCAGCACCGACCCGAACACCTGCTTGGACACGTCGAAGAACCAGATCTTGACCGGCCGCTGCGGCCGCTCGCGCCAGCGCTTGTAGACGA
>JADHKO010000371.1:0-14448 GCA_019925425.1 Ophiostoma pallidulum | reverse complement strand
GCAAAGGGCGGCAGGCATGAAGGGATACGTCGTACACAGGCACAGCACCTCTCGCGTCTACCGATGTGCTGTGAATTTGTGAAGCTTGGGGATGGACGGACGATGAGAACAGCCAGAGCATTGCCTGCGTGTGTGCTCGTCCACGGTACGCAGTAATGTACGATACGTACATATCTGCCTCCCCCTTTGAGGCGTCCGCGGCCTTGGCCGACGACTTGGCGTGCTTCTTGGCCGTCGACTCGGGATACACACGACGTATCCTTTCTGATTTGGCATGCCAGCCCGAGTCGTTCAGGTGAGCACAGGAGAACTCTAGACATTGTTCCGGCACTGATCTGCCAATATTACGGAGCAGGGTCTTGGCCCAGGGCTCGTTCTGCGCACTCCGTAGACACACGTGTCGTACCGACGCTCTCGCCCAGCGCTCCTGCATGCTTCGAAATTACTTCGGCCCCCCCTGCCTACGACTACAGGCACTTGCCCAGACCCTTGGCCCAATTTCGCCCCATGCCACAGAATGCAGTCAATAGGAGCCAGCCCCTCGCTGCGAGACGGCCGACATCCCTGGCGCTTGTGCTTCACTTGCCGCCCAGTCGAGAGAGAGAAAGGGTAAACTGCACTGGGAAGGGGGACGAAGGGAGAAAGAAAAGAGAAGCCGGGGGGTGTGCAAACCGCAGAGGGGTGTTTTTGTTTGTGTGCGTTGGGGGAAGAGGGGGTGTACAAGCAGAGGGGGGCGTGTGGTTAGTGGGGATGGCGAGCGGTTGCCCCACGAGGGCACCTGCCGAGCTGTGACCTTTCCTCGTCATTTTGTAGCCCAGGTCGCTGTCGAGCGCCCGGCCCAACGCATCACGAAACAACAGAAAGAAAAAGAAGGAAGAGAAAGGAAGAAAGGGGAAGAAAGAAAGGACGTTGTCACACTCCGCACTTTCGTGCCTTGCATATTTTAGGGGCTGTGGTCAGCTGCTCTGCTGCAGGTACGAGTACGACGTATGAACACCAGCTAATATGACGTTGGCAAGGGGGAACCCGTTTGGGCTGCGCGTGTTTTGTCAGTGCGCATCGCTCCTTCTCATGGACTGTGTTAGTCGCTGTTCCCTCGTCCCTTCCCTGCCCTGGCCCTTTGCTGTCGTCGCACCGACCAGCCGCGGCCAACCCCCCAACCCTGGCTCATCTTGTTTGACGGAAAGTGAGCGGAGAAATCCCATCCCAGCGTTTGTGCCAGTGCTTGCCGGTGCTTGCCAGGAACGTTTTCCTGTTTCGACTCTGGAAACGCATCCGTACTCGGACCGTACTCGTGCATCATCTTACTCGTAGTATGCGATGTTCCTGCTGGCCGTCCAGGGTCGCTCCTTCCCCGGCTTTCTCGACTCTCCTGTGTGATTTTCTTTGCCCCTCCTCGCCTCGCCGGTCGTGCCTTCCTGCCCTGTTCGGCGCTGTCTCTCTGGAGGGGGTCCGTAATATTAATTTGCGCTGGACGGAGCACCCGCCAATAATCAATATGTTCCAGGACCTGGTCCAAGCCAGGGCTGCACGCCGTGAACCCACTTCTTTACGGTCCTTTCTGCTCGCTCCTTCCCCCCCCGGGGCGCTGAGTTGGCCAGGCCTGGCCAGGCCGTTCCCTTGGCAGGCGACTGCTCTGTGCGCTGTAGGCCTGTTCCTGGCAGGAGCCTCCCTGCTATTGCAGCAGATCCGCACCTGCCCCATACAAGTGCAGGGGTTGTTTGTTTGTTAGTTCCTTCCCTCCTCTCACCTCGCTCGCTCTCTCTCTCTCTCGCTCTCGCTCTGCTCCTCCTTACTTATGGCATCGCATTCCTCTTCGTAACCCTCGTTCTTTCTCTTTGTCTTTCCTCTCCCTTTTTTCAACTCCTTGTTCCATTCTGCTCCTCACCTTCTTCTCCCCCCCCTTTCACCTTCACACTCCTTTTTCGGTGTCTCATCAGACACGTTCCACTCCTTAACATTTTCTTCTCTTGTTTCTCTTCAGCAGAACCACATCTCCCTTTCTTCTCACGCTCTCTCTGCCGCATTCTTCGCGCCTCTGCAGCTGTTTCTCGTCGAGTTTTCGCTTCGCCAAGTTCTCACTCAAAACCCGGCACGACACGCCCTTCAGACAGCAGAGTTGTCCTCTTTTTCTTGTTCTTTTTTTGTTTACCGTTTGCCTTCTTTTCTTTCCTTCGGGACTATCCAACACAACCCTCATTCAGCAGGGCAGACAGCGTCTACAGCAACCAAACTCTCAACACCCGATCTCTGCTCTCAGCATCCTCGACGGACTCGTTGATCCTGATCCGTGCCGCCGTTGTTCTACCACACCTCCCTCTGTGCCAAAAAAAAAACATCGTTTCTCAACCATCCTTGACAGGTCACCAGGATACAGCAGTGCTGCCAAACCCACTCCCTCCGCTTCACGAGCATCTCACCAAAAACACAGATATTTATATATCTCTCTCTTGCGCCTTGACCTTTTTGATCTCTCGGATCTTTGAAAGAACGCATCCCTGGACTGGATTGCCCGTGCCCTGACACCACGTCAACAAGGTGAGTTTTGTGAGCCGGTGTGCTGCCCCTCCTGTTGTTTATTCTGCCTTGCACCCCTCCTGTATTTCGACATTCCGTCTTCTTGTCTTATGGTCTCCTGTCTCGCTTTGTTTTGTGTTATGGACGGCCGATGCTACAATCCCATTGTTTTCTTGTTGCCGTCGTTTTTTTTCGTTTCTTTGTCTTCTGCGCGGTATGGACGATGGGCGGCGCCGCAACAATGAGGAGCGCAGATTCGCTTCACCGTTCTCTTTGCCGCCGTCCAAGGTCTTGTTCACGTCCCAAAGAGGCAAAAGGACGTCTCCTGTCGTGATCGGAACGCCGTTCAGGATGCCGCGCCTTCTTTTAAGCATTTGCCTCCCTACATTTTCGTTTTGATGCCGTCTTGCAGTAGCAGGATACATCATGACCGCGAAAACGCACCTCTGCCCCAATCAGCAAACATCTCCATCAGAGTCAACCCCGTTGCTAACCAAACCCTCGAAAAGGATTCCAATCCATTCACTCTATATCTTGTTTTGGTTATACAACCCAGGACACATCAAAATGAAGGCCTCCCTTGCTCTTGTCCTTGCCGGCTCTCTGCTGGCCGCAGCCGGTCCCATCAAGCGTGCGGTGCACACGGACTACGTGACTGACGTTGTCTATGTCACCGTCACTGTTGATCCCGCCACCTTCAAGCGCCCCAACGCTCACACCCGGACCAGCCACTCCACAACTATTCCGAAGACGACCTCTACCACGTCTACGTCCTCTACGAAGACGACCCCGACTACTACGTCCACCCCGCCTGCCGACGTTGGGGCTGAGACGATCACTGTGACCGCTGGTGCCCAGACATCAACCACGGCCGCGGCCGCGGCCGCGACCACCAGCACCACAGCGGCTGTCCAGGAGGCTGCCGCTGAGACCACGGCCGCCGCCGCCGCCGCCACGACTACGTCCACCACTTCTGCCAAGGCAGCCACCACAACGGCTGCTGCGGCGGCGGACCCGACCGACTATGCCAGCACCGCTGTGTACCACCACAACATCCACCGCTCCAACCACTCTGCACCGGCTGTAAGCTGGAACAGCGATCTGGCCAGCTACGCCGCCACGGTTGCCGCTTCTTGCGTCTTTGCCCACGACATGTATGTTCCCTTTTCGGGGTTTTGTCCCCATTACCCACCCCCCTCTTGCCCTGTGCTCTTCCTGCCGAACCCCTCAGAACTAACATTTGACTTTGCAGGACCCCCGGTGCTTCCACTGGCTCGTACGGCCAGAACATTGCCGTCTACGGCTCCACGGGCGACGTCGAGAGCATCAGCACCTCCAAGACGGTTGCCCAGGCCATTACCAACATGTGGTACAACGGCGAGGTCTGGCAGTTCCCCGACTCGAACTACGGCTCAAGCTCCCCCGATATGACCAACTTTGAGTCCTGGGGCCACTTCTCCCAGATCGTCTGGGTCGCCTCCACTGAGATTGGCTGTGCTTCCCAGTACTGCGCCCCGGGCACCATCTACAGCGGCATGGGCTCTTGGTTCACCGTCTGCGACTACCGCTCCGCCGGCAACGTGGGAGGCGCCTACGGCACCAACATCCTGAAGCCGCTTGGCGGCGCCACGGTCACGGCTTAAGCGTGATGCTGCTGCTACTTTTCAAAACAAACTCTGAAGCTGCCATGTCTAAACAAGATACATGGCTTAAAACAGGACTGTTTCCAGCTAGAGAGAACAAATGCCCGCCCCCCTTTTTCCCCTTTCAATTCTTCATATGCACCGCATGGTTCATCCTCTTTTCCAATTTTTGGCTCTTCTGTTTTCCTCTTTTTTTATCTTCTTGTTACGACTTTTTTCTTTCTTTCTATATTTTTCTTTTCATTCTTCTTTTTCAACTTCTTTTCATTATGCGCATAGTTCGCTGGGACGGGTTTTTCTTCTCATCTTCAAGGGGATCCTCGCGGTTGCAAAAAAATGTATAGGAAAATAGACCACACCTTGGCTTTCTTTTTTTCTAGCAGCTACCTTTTTTTGTATCAATGAGGGTTTCTACGCCGGCATCACCTGACGATTAAAAACAAGACATGACAATTCGGACAATGAAGATGCAAAAATAAGTGACAGCGGCAACAGAACTAACAGTCGAGCGACGTGCCTTTCTGAGGGTGCAACGTTCTGGCGCGGCGATGAGAAGCACAGGGGCCCCAGGCCCCTTTGTTGACAATGCCGAGGGCATGCATGGCATTGTGTATATTGCACAATCGCTTTGTTCTTTTGGCACCTCCTCCTAGTTCTTGTGCTTTTTGATAGGGTGTTCTGTGTCTTGTAGGCATTGATTCCTAGAGAGACAGGCGTGAGCCTGCCGTCGTTCCTAGACGGTCTTGGTCAGCGCCTCTTTTTCCGATTTCTTTTCCCCGTCTACTTCTTTTTTTTTTCTTTAGTTAGGCCTATAGCCCACCGTGTGCTGGAATGGCCGAGGGAAACAATGAAAAAAATAAACAAGGCAGACGACGGTAAGGCAGAAAAGAAACTGAAACCGAAAACACACTCGTCCTGGTTTTCTTCCTTCTGTTTCTCTTCGATCAGCAATAGGCCTCCCTCGAGCCCCCTACTCCCTTCTCCTCGCAGTTTTCCTTAACAACACAGAGCTGTGTCCGTGATGCCATTGATTCCTTCGTCTTGTTTTATTGTATTTTCTAGAAAGCTTCTGCATTTTTCATTCTTTTCATTCTTTTATTTCTTTTTTTTCTTTTCATTTATTTATTATTTATTTCTCTTGTAGTCGTTTTCTTTTTTATTTCTTTTCGGGCCGTTTTCTTGTGTCCGCGAAACCGAAAAATTGTACATAAACTCGCACATGTAGAACGCCCTCCCTCCCGGCCGTGTTCTCTTAGGATACGAGAGGAAATGTGTGAGTTGAGGGGGAACGATGCCCGAAGAAAGCTTGCCAACGAGCACTTGCAAAAAACCCAAAAAACCAAAAAAAAAACGACCACACCAAAAAGAATAATCCAATATGTATATCTAAACATGAACACCGTACTCTTGCCTCCCGTTCCATAGACAGGACATTGGGATGTGTTCCCCACTGAAAAAGTCACCAGTCACCGTGTTTTGTTCCCATCAGGCAGTTTTCCTCTCCAGCTGTGGATGGATAGCCATCCATCTCCAGCACGACGTCTAGGTCGTGATAGTTTTCCCCTCCTTCACAAGGCCGCTCCCTTAAGCACCTAAGCTGGCCCTTTTTCGACTTTACACCTCAGTTAAGTCGCAAGGTACACCCCCCCCAGACGCACAATCCTCCCGCTACCCCCTCTCTCTCCCGCTTCACATCGGTTGAAGAGATATCGAAGAAATGACGCAAAGAACACACGGTCTTTTTTTTTTTGGCAAGGACATAGGAACAGAGCACACACCTTCCAAAAAAAAAGAGACAAAAAGACAAAAAGACAAAAAGACAAAAAAAGAGAAAACAAAGAAAGCAAACAACGGTAGAATACCGACATCATAACCGGCTCAGCCAAAACGGCCGCCCCTCCTCCCCCTGCCTTTTTTAGTCTACTTGCTTTTCGCACCCGATGCGGCCCAGAAGCTCTTTCCGGTCGCTGTGGTGGCCCGGCAGGCTGACGCCCGTCGTCATTGACGTCTGCCGCTTGACGCCCGTCCGCCGCTCCCAGCCCTTGAGGTCGATCGCCTCCACACCAACCTCCTCTTCGAGCGCCTGCACCTCCTCGTAGACAAACTCGCCCTCCGTGCCGTCGAGGCTGCCTTCCTCGTCTTCCTCGTCGTCCTCCTCGCTGTCGCTGCGTGTATCGTCAGCGCCCACGCCGCGGACCACACGGACGGCCACCTGGACGATCATGATGAACCACATGACAATCATGAGCTGAAGGAAGAGGAGCGTCGATAGGAATGCCCATTGGACGGCCTTGTTGTAGCAGATGGCGCCCTCGGAGTCAACCAGGGGTTCCATGAGCAGGGCCAGCTTGTTGCTCATGGGCTCGCCCAGCATGGGCAGCAGGGACATGATTGTTGGCGTCAGGGTGGACACCTCGACCGCGCTGACGAGGACGCCCAGGTGGTTGTCGTGGGCGTCGATGCCGCCCTTGAAGCAGCCGACTGGCATGATGGCGGCCGACTGCGCCCAGACGGAGTAGCAGATCATGGGGAAGAAGATGTGGCGAGAGACGAACCAGCTGAGCATGAAGGCGCCAAACGTGACGTCGCAGATGGTCGTGTAGCCGAGGTACTTTTGGCACTTGGCAAGCTGAGCAGGAGCGTGTTAGCAGGAGCAGGAGCAGGAGCAGGAGCAGGGGCAAAGGCTGCGAGGAGGGCGGCAAAGACGAGAACGTACAGGAAGGAAAAAGTCGCTAATGTCCATCAGGATCAGGATCACGTTGGCGACGGGCGTGAGGCGGTAGCGGTAGGAGGCCGTAATCAGCGAGACGGTGATGATGTGGTGCGTCAGCATCTGCCAATAGTCTTTGCGGCGCTCCTCAATGTTGATGACGACAATCTGCTGCAGCCAAAAGGCGAGCTGCACGAGGATGTACGTCTTCCGCAGGCCCGGCATCTCGCGGCTGGGCCACTCCGTCCAGAGGTTGGTCAAGCTGAAGAAGTATGGCGAATTGTAGTAGATGTACACGCCCATCGGGTAGAAGACGGAGTAGACGATGACAAGCCAGGCCTGTTCGCTGAAGCGCGTAATGGGCTTCTTCTTGTAGAGGCCCTGGCTGCGCGCAAAGGGGGCCAGGACGTAGTCCATCGTGCTGGCGCGCAGGCCCGTGAAGAGGATGATGAGGAAAAACACAAAGCAGAAGTCATCCTTGCCAAGGTTGTAGTTGCCGGTGGCCGGGTGGTAGTACGAGAGCGAGAAGAACTTGGCGGTGTGGACGCGCAGACGGGGGAACAGGGTGTGCGTGAGGAAGAGGAGGGCGAAGAGGTTGACGGCGAGGCCTGGAGTCGGGAAAGGAGGAGGCGGTTAGTTCCATGCGAGTTCCATGCGAGTTCCATGCGAGTTCTATGCGGTTCCATGCCGCAATGGCCATGTCGACTCCCGCTGGCGGCCATGGCCGGGGCCGACATACCTGTTTGGTTCGCAACCAGCCAGCGCGTGAACTGCGTCATCGGGGTGTCTTGTTTCCGCTTGAGGCGGCGCACCAGCACGACGTTGGACGTCTGCATGTTGTGCATCTGGCCGGGCGTGTTGCTGCTTCTGCTACGGCTGCTGCCGCCGCTGCTGCTGCCGCTGCCGGTTGCGGTCTTGCTTGAGCCTGCCTGCCGCAGATGCGGTGGCAGCGGCGCCGCGGCCGTCCGGGGTGTGCCCGCAGCAGATGCCATAGCTGCGCGTACGGAGGACAGCGGTGTGTGAGAGTGCGGGTGCTGTAGGAGCGAAGAGCGGAGAGCGGAGAGCGGAGAGCGGAGGCCGATCAGATGCCGCTAACCAGGCGTCCCAAGTGAGAGGACCAATGCCGACGTTGGGGGACGGGGCCGGCGAGGGGGGCAGGGCCTGGCGGTCTGAAGATGTCAGACTCCGAGGCCGAGGACGGGGAATGTCTCGCTGTCGAAACGAAGGGCAGGCACAGCGCTGTCCTCGACCGGAGAAAAGACTGCGGATTGGCTTCCTAGCAACCTCAATTGGCGAATGGATTGGGGAGATTCCGAGGGCGTCGGTGAGAGACGAGAGGTGGTGCGACGGCTTCCTTGCTCTAGCGGGAGGGGAGGGTGGCAGCGCGGCCGTCTGTGTGGCTGGTCGTCTTTTAGAGCGTGCGGTCTCTGAAGGGGGCCGGCGGGAGGCGGAAGGCGGGCCACAATGGCTTGTCGTCGTCGTCTTTGCGTCTCGCGGCTTTTCGTCGTGCGTTGTGATGCTCGGAAGAGACAGCTGCTGGAGGAGGCAGGCGCTGTGTTTTGTGTTTTCTATCTTTCCTTCCTTCTCCCTTTGCTGAACCCACCGGGTTGCGTACTTGCCCAACAGCGCGCGTTTCAATTGCTGCACGGCGGGCGGTGGGGCCTTCCTTTTTCGGTTCCTCTTTTTTGCCCTCTATTAATACTGCGTGCTCCGTACGCTGCTGTCCGCTCTTCTCAGCTGTTCTCCATCTCTCCTTCCTTGTCTCCTTCTCCCGGAAGGCAGCTTTCACAAGCGGCTTTCCCACCCCCCCTCTCCAACCAACCTAAAGTGCCTAGGCGGTGAGAAATCGGTGCGCCAGGGTTAGCAGATGGCACGAGCTTCTGGCACTGGCTTGGCCTGGCCCCAAGCCCCCCCTCCCGACCACAAAAAGGCCGCTGCTCGTGTTCTCCAGTACGGCGATTGGCCCTGGGCTTTGTTGAGTGGGTGGGGCCTGGCGGCGGGACCTGATTCTGTTCTTCCCCTACAACAACTAGCTGCGGCGGGGGAGCTCCGAAAAAAGACAAGAAGGGGAAGGCACGTTGCGTGCGTGAGGACGGACCGGCGTGAGCTTCTCGATTATCTACGAGTATGCACTGGTCGTTCTTGGGGCAATCGCTTGCCCATGACGGTCGCACTTGCAGAAAGACACATCGTGTCCGGGGCAGGCGAAGTGCATTCGCGGAAGGAGCGTCTGGTCGCCCCTCGCTATTTTGGAGGAAGGCGAGGGACAAACCCATCTCGTATGATTTCCCGGCCGGCTCTACAAAGCCGCCAACACCACATCGCCTTTTCCTCGGGCCTTATCTTCTGCCTCCTCTCTACGGAGTCCGTGTTCTGGCAGACTTCCGTCAATGGCCCTTCCCCGCTTCTCCCATTCTCTCGTGCGCACTTCGGCCCTCATGTGTTTTGCTTGACCAGACGTTGTGGGGCCTAGGCGAGTTCTGGCGACGAACTTCCACACAAGAAGAAAGGACTGACAAAAAGAAGGAAGGACGTGGAGGCAGCGTCGCTCTTTCTCTGTCGGATTCCGTCTCATGCGCATCGTAAAGCTGGCTTTGCGGTTCTTCGCGCGGGAAGGAGCCCCACATCGCAAAGCGCCATCGCCGATACCAATGAGGCAAGAAGAGAAAGCCGAGGGGTGCGAGAGGAAAGCGCCGTTTTTTTTTTTTTTTTTGTTGTGCCATCGACTCCCGCGCGTTCTCCAATGAACATCCGCTTCGGCCGCACGCATCCCGCATGGACATGCAGTTATCGTCCTGTCAGGGTGTCTCTCTCAACAAAAAAAAGTTGGAAACAGGAGCAGCAGGGGGAGGGGGGGGGGGCAGGGGCTTGGCAAAACTGGCCTTGCACTTTCCTCACTTTGGTGTTGCGCCGACAAAAGGATGGGGGAGCTTTGACAAACAGTGAACAAGCACATGATATTGGTCACATGATCACTACTGGGCCCGGGCGGAGGCAGCCAGCGGGCGGGCTGACATGCCACGTGATGGAAACTTCGCCCCCTCCCCGCGCCACCCGTCATTTAACAGGTATCATTAGGCAGACTCCTCGTGGTTCCGTCATTCAGCCCGCTGTTGATTGACCGGGCCAACTCTGATCGTTTCCTCTTCGTTCTTGACCTCTCCCGTTCCATTTTCTGTTCATCACATTTTCGAACGGCGACACAAAGCGGCATCATCTCGAAGCGCCCCGTCGACAACACAACCGACCGACACGAACTCCCTCTCTCCCCCCCCCCCCCCCCCATCTCCACATCCCATCATGGCGAGCACGGCAAAGTACACCCCGGCTGCTTCTGTGGACCCGGACGACCACCAGGACTACACGCAGCCGCCGCCGTCGTACCAGGCGGAGGCGAGCGCCAGCGCCCGCGCGGCCGCCGACGACGACACGGAGCGGCTCTTCTCGGGCCAGCCGCGCGCGAGCGAGGACGGCGGCGACCGCGACCTGCCCGACGACTTCAAGTTTGGCGGCTCCGTGGCCGAGGCCACCGTCAGCATCCGCAACCAGTTTGTGCGCAAAGTCTATGCCATCCTGACGGTGCAGCTGCTGGCGACGGGCGCGCTGAGCGCCGTGAGCTTCCTCAGCGACGGCTACCGGCTCTGGGTGCAGTCGCACCCGGGCCTGGTGTTTGTCTCGGTAGGTTGAGGTTCTTAGGTTCTTCTTCCCCCTTCGTCGCCCTCTTTATTGCTCTGTGTTTTGCTGACAAAACAACCCGCTTTGGGGGAAAACAAACAGCTCTTTGGCGCCCTGGCCTTCCTCGCCCTCACCTACTGGAAGCGCAAGTCGTACCCGGCCAACCTGCTCTTCCTCGGCGGCTTCACCCTGCTCGAGGCCTACAGCGTGTCCGTCGTGGTCTCGTTCTACGACGCCGCCCTCGTGCTCAACGCCGTCGTCTTGACCTCGGGCATCTTTGTGTTCCTGACCCTGTTTGCCTGCCAGACCAAGTACGACTTCACGTCCTGGATGCCGTACCTGTTCGGCAGCCTCTGGGCGCTGATCCTGTTCGGCTTCATGGCCATGTTCTTCCCCTACAACTCGACGGCCGAGCTCATCTACGGCGGCGTGACGGCCCTCATCTTCAGCGGCTACATCCTGGTCGACACGCAGATGGTCCTGCGCAAGCACCACGTCGAGGAGGAGATTGCCGCCGCCATCAGCCTGTACCTGGACTTTATCAACCTGTTCCTGGCCATCCTGCGCATCCTCAACAGCCAGCAGAACAACTAAACACACAAACAAAAACCACCAAAACCGAGAGGCCGCCGGCGGGCCGTCCGCCGAGAAAGCTGGGGGTTGTGTCCGGGCCGTCTCGAAAGAAGGAGCTTCGGGCTCTCGTTAATGGAGGAAGTGATGGCCCGCTGAGAGCTGGGCGCGAGAGCCTGGGCACTATTGTACGCTTTGTTGGCATTGTCTCTCTTTTGCCTTGTTTGGTCTCTGTGCTTCTTGACGCTTGTCTTTGCGCCTCGTCAGAATACGCCGTCTTTTCGCTGTTCACCCCTTCCACGATTCTTCTGTTATTTTTGTAGAGACGAGCTATAGCTCGTCTCTTTTTGTATTCCTGGGTTCCTCTTTGGCAGCATGCGTGTATATTTTTACCCCGTCTTTCCAGTCTTTAGCTACGGCAACAAACATCGTTCATGGATTATCTATTGGGTACAAAGTGGCCGTATCGCTGTTGGCTGGCTGCTAAAAAGCGCCAACCTGCCGTGCCAGCCATGCAGTGCATTTCCAAAATGGTGGAATTGAACGGACCAAGATGGTCAAGCCGCACGTACGGATCGACTAAGAAGTATTGAATTGGGGATATCTGCATTAGAAATCTCATAGGAAGAATAAAGACAAAACACGCACTTCAAGAAAAGAGAACTAAGAAAAGCTGAAAAAAACAACGACAACAAAGTGGAAGCAAAGGATAGAGAAATCAAACCAATGCCCTGCCGCAAGTGACTTCAAGACAAAATAAAAACAATAATAAAAACCGAATGAGAAGGGTAGGCGTGAAGTTGGGGCTGCAGTGCCGAGATGGCCCAGCTACGTCAACCCCCCCCCGTCGACAGAGTTTCGAGGTACGTTTGCTCCTGTTCTTGTCATTGAGGAATGCCCCCCACTGGATTATCCGATATCCCCAACAACCGTTCTCCGGCTCAAAATTCAACCTTCGTACCTTTTCGTAGCATTGTTCCGGGGAGACGCAAAAACAAAAAAAAGAATATGCCGGTGACGGAATAGTTCTCTCTCTTTTTTAAACCCGTGAAATGTGGTCTCAACGCCGTGTGCTGACATACGCAGTCTCCCCTTTTTGATCCGGGTGTGGTGATAAGATATGGCGCTGGGTGACGACTACACCGTGATTTCCACACCGGAAGCGACGTCGGGCTCCGGCAGCTTCTAGTTGCCGTCGTGGTCGCCGTTTGCCTCGAGGGGAGACACTGTTTGGTGCTGCTGGGCGGCAGCAACGGCGGCAGCATCGCGCTGCATGCGGGCTTCGATTTCGCGCAGCTGCGACTCGCGAGCCAATAGCTCCTGGCGCTTCTCGTTGATTTCGCGTTGCACCTTGACTTCGATCTCGCGGAGCTTCTCCTCCTCGCGGCGGAGCTGCTCCTCCTTGAGGCGGACGGACTGGGAGGCAAGATCCTCCGGGTTCATGGAAGAGTCACTGGCAAGATGGTTAATATCATACTCGGTCATACTAGAGGAGAAATGATAAGGGAACGCGTACACTCCGGCACCACCCTCCACGCTCTTGCTGAGCTTCTCGGTACGATAGTTCTCGTACAAGAAGTCGTGGGTGATTTCCTTCAAGTCAGCCAGATGGCTGTGGAGCAGGGCGGACCGAATGGCAAGGAAGTCGGAGTGGCGTGGGTTGTCAACCTCGACAACACCCCACGGGTACTGGCGGGCGCGCACTTTCCGGCCACCGATTTCGACGATGTCCTCCGATCCAACAATAGCGAACGGCATAAGACCCCGCAGCTCGGCATTCTCCTCGACGGTGTCTTCGTCATCCTCCTCAATGTCGTAGGGGAAGTTGTAGACAGGAATGCGGTAGTGCTCAATGTCCTCCATGACAAGCTTCTTCGACTCGGCAAGCTCAGCAGGTGTGAGGGAATCGGCGCGGCCGATGACCGGAATGACGTTGACACGGGGCGCCAGGCGCTTCATGAGTTCAATGTCGAGCTCGCGGAGGCTGCGACGACAGGGTGTTTCTCGTTAGTACCAAGGCGTGGAGAAGAAAAAGGAAAAGGGGGAGGGGCGGGAGGGGGCGCTCGAAGGGTGGCGGCCACTTCTTACCCGTGACCCGTCGGGGTGATAAAGTAGAGGAGCGCATGGACGCGGTTGTCCCTGAAGCGCGGGTTACGCTTGATCCGGGACTCCTCTGCCAGGATGTCGTCGTATTGTCTCTCGAGATACCCGACGATCTCGGAGAAGCTGGCCTCATTGTCGATCTGGTCGCCGAAGCCGGGAGTGTCCACAATGGTCAGAGAGATGCGAGTGCCCTCCTCATCGAGCTCTAGCTCTAAGAGAGCAGTTAATATGACGATCTAGGACAACGACAGCACCCAAATGGCTACAAGGACTGTTTGCATACCAACGGTGACGGGCTTGATCTTGACACCCTCCTCCATGTGAGCAGTGTTGGCATCGTCGGAATCCTTGTGCGACAGCACACCCTGGCCGCAGAGCGTGTTGACAAAGGTGGTCCGGCCTGGAACGGGGATTGGGCGCATGTTCGTTAGCAAAGCTGCTCCCGCGCGGTGGAGAGGAGCGTTCCGAGTGAGCGATTGCTCGAGCTACGACTCACCGGTTCCCGAGGCACCGCAAACCATCAGGCAGAACTGGATGCCCTTCTTCACGTTCTTCTTGCGACGGATCATCTTCTGTGGGCAGAGGGGACGGGTATTAGCAAAAAGACAGTTCAGGGGGGCGGTGGTGCCGAGGCTCCGCAAGCATGCAAGTCGCAAGACAGCTTCTGCGAGACAGGAGGCGACGCTCCAGGCAAAAGCAGTCGGCGAAGCAAGACACGAAGGGTAGGACGTACGGCAGGCGACGACATGGCGGCGGACGAAAAAGGGGGTTGACGATTGCTATGTTCGGGTGGAATCTGGAGTGATGCGGTGGCGACGACACGAATCGCAGCGATTGCTCAACGTTCCAACGGAAGGGATATGTTTCGTTTCGACCTCGAGGACGCGCGGTGCGGGGGGAGGGGGGAAAGAAGGGAAAGAAAAGGAGAGGAAACAGACAAAAGACGATGTGTTTGTGTGTTTTGTTTTGCGTGCAACTTCGAGAAGGGGGGATGCAGGGAAAGTTCAGGAGGTAATACAGATTGGGATACGTTGATTTTAATTTTAAGGAGGCGGTGGCCGTCCAGAGGCAGGAGCAAGGAAGGGGGGGGGGGGGGGGGGGAAGGGGCAGGGAGGTGTGGGGAGGTCGCAGCGCCCCAGCAAAGCGAAGTCACAAAAGGGACCCCACAACTAGCGGCCGGAACGGCCAATTTTAGGGAAAAGAGCAGACCACAACGCAAACGACGCCAGG
>JADHKO010000370.1:0-14597 GCA_019925425.1 Ophiostoma pallidulum | reverse complement strand
ACAACAACACAAAAACACACCCCCCTCCCGGGCCCCGGGGCCTGGCCAGGCCGCTTCACACACACCCCCCCCCCCCCCCCCCCCCCCCCCCCCCCCCGGCGCAGTCGTAGCGACCACCACCCGAACCGTCGGCACCGGAGGGCACCGAGCATCCAAGGCAGCGTCCTTTGTCGGCCCAGACACACTGTCCTCTGTCAAAACGACGTTCCGAGCGCCAGCCCGCCGCGCGGACTCGCCCGCCGGAGAGAGGCCGACCAAAAAAGCCTGTCGCTGCCTGTCGCTTCGCCGCTTCGCCGCGTCGTCGCGTCGTCGCGTCGTCGCTCTTTCGCCTGGTAGACGAAGAGCCTTGGCCACACGCTCGCCTTAGGCGGCCGCCGGGTTGGGGTTCATCTACCGATTCGTCAGCATGGCCGTCCTCGTCCAGGGTCCGATGAGGGCCCTCATTCTCGCTGCCCGGGGGGGGGGGGGGTCGGCTCACCTTCCGCTTGCCGCCGGCCGTCACCGTCACGTTGACAAAGCGCCGCGTGTACTGCTCGCGCTTGTGCGCGCGGCCCTTGGGGGTCTTGCTCGTCTCCTGCGGCTCGACCTTGGGGGTCTGCGACTTGACCTTGCCGGCGCGCGCCAGACTGCCGTGGACCTTGCCCATGTTTGCGGGTTGTGGAGTGTGGAGTGTTCTGTTCGGGGGTTGCTGTTGCGGGTGCTGTGTGCTGGGGTTGACGATGGAGAAGGGATGCGGAAAACGGTGGTTGTCGAGAGTCTGGCTGGTGAGAAGAAAGAAGCGAGCATTTTTTAGCGATCAGCGAAAGGGGACGGCGAGCGGGGTCACGTGCCGTTGGCAGCGTCTGCCGAATGAGTCAATGGCTGGCGACTCGCCACCCGCCACCCACATCGTCCAGGGGGGGGGCTTATCTTATCGCGTCTTGGACAGGAACGCTGCCCCGCCGAACAGTGTAAGACGCCCCAGACGAGCGCTGCAGCATCGAGTCGACACACTTTGCACACGCAACGGCTGCTTCCGATCTCGACACCCCGCCCACCATGCCGGACCAAATCGCCGTCCTCTTCTGCTGCATGGGCAACATCTGCCGGTCGACCATGGCCGAGGGCGTGTTCCAGGCCATGACCAAGAAGGAGCCCTACCGGTCGCGGATTTCGCACGTCGACTCGTGCGGCACAAGTGAGTCTGGGAGAGTCTGTGAGAGAGAGAGGGCGCGGGCGGTTGCCATACGGAGACCCATTGCGTGCTAACCGCTCCAGTCGGCTACCACGCCGGCGACGACCCCGACGACCGCACCATGGCGACGCTCGCGGCGCACGGCATCACCGACTACACGCACCGCGCGCGCAAGATCCTGGCCGCCGACTTTGACCGCTTCGACTACATCTTCGCCATGGACCGCCAGAACCTGCGCGACCTCGAGCAGTACAAGAGCAAGAAGCCCGGCAGCCGCGCGCGCGTCATGCTGTTTGGCGAGCACGCGGGCACCGGCCGCGCCGAGGTCATCGCCGACCCCTACTACGGCGGCCGCGACGGCTTCGCCACGACGTTCGAGCAGACGACCCGCTTCTCCAAGAACTTTCTCCGCACGGTCTTTCCCGACGTCGACCACAGCGCCTTGTGAGGGCTGCTCGAGGGGGGGCGTCCTACTCGAGACGAGATAAGAGCGTCTGGGCCTGGCCTGGGCCTGGGCCTGGAGGGACAGGAAGGGGGGGGGGGCTCTACAAAGGAACCCATTGGGCGCATAGGCGGGTATGGCGGCTGCCGACGGTCGCCGAAGAGGCCCAAGCCACGACGGCGATGGCGTCTCCGCCGCGGCAAGCCGTGCCGCTGCATGGTTTCTGCTCGTGTCCGCTTGTGTCCGCTTGTGTCCGCTTGTGTCCTGTGTGTATTTGTCACTCCGCGCACCAAAAGAAAACGTCGCCCGTCCTCTGCAGCCCCCCATGATCCCTCGCGTCGATCTGGCATTGCCTCCTTCTCGCCTCTCCGTCCTATCACGGGGCGCCGCGGCAAAACGGGCCTCTTCGAGAAAAGGGCCCGCCTCGTTCCTGGGCGGCTCCAGGGCCCGTCCGGTTGGGTCTTGGACAGCCGGTCTCTCATCTCGCACTGCCTGCCTTTGCGCAGCACGGTTAGCCGCGCAGGCGCCTGCTGGGCTGGCCAACGCTGCCGGCCACCGTGGGCCTGGTGGCCCCATTCGCGTCTGCTACGCCTCGCTGCGGGTGCTTTGCACGGTGGTATCGTAGGATTTGCTGCTTTGCCATGCCCAAATGCCCAAATGCCCAAATGCCCGTGGGGCCGACCAGGGGTGCCGGCGATGCAGGATGGCGCGCGCGGCTACAGGCGAGGCCCAGCCGTGATCCCGCGCTCCCATAGGGCAGCCTTCCCCCCCCCTTCCCCCCCTGGTCGCCCCGATCGTAATCACCGCCGTGCCAGACACGTTGCCGCGCAGAGCATCAGCCGGGTTTTGGGCAACCGAGGGCGCTTGCTCGGACTGGCAGCGGCCGGAATCGGCATAGTGTGGGCGCGCGTCTGGGTGTTGGGGCCAGGCCGTGGCACAGGAACGCTGTCGATGCTTCTGGATGGCCAGCCACTGGGGGACGGGGTGCGAGGTTTGAGGTTTGGCGCCGACGCCTTGGAGCTAGCGCCGCTCCGCCCCCCATAAGCCCATAAGGCGTTGCCGTTGGATCGCTTCGCTTCGCAGCGCCCACGAGCGCGGGGACGCAACACTCATAAATACAGGCAGGCGCCGCCCCCAACGTGCTGGTGCTTCCTGCCTCGCCGGCCGCCCCTTCCTCGCTTTCCCGCTTCCTCGCTTCCTCCCTCGACTCCTTTGCACCTGCCCTTTTCTTTGTCCCTCTGGTCCTTCCGTTCGCAGCCGTCAGCAGCGGCCTTCCTGCCCGTCTCACCCCTCTCACCTCGTCGGCTCCTTCGCGCTGGTCCCGCCCAGCAACACCAAGCTTGGAAGGACTCGCCGTTTCAGCCCCACCATAAGCCATAAGCCATCAGCCCTCTGCGCCCCAACCCCACCAAACGACCAAAGGCCGCCCGGACGACGTCTTTTCGTCAACCACCCCGTCTCGTCTCGTCTCGTCTCCTCTCCTCTCCTCTCCCCGACCAACCTCACTCTTCTCGCCGGCTGCTTCGTTTCTCTTCCGGCATCCTTTCCATCCTGGCCACCCTCCCCCCCCCATCTCCCCTTCCACCGCACAACTGCCGCAACCATGGCCGATCTGCAGGGCCGCAAGGTCTTCAAGGTCTTCAACCAGGACTTCATCGTCGACGAGCGCTACACGGTGACCAAGGAACTCGGCCAGGGCGCATACGGCATCGTCTGGTCAGTGTGCCGCCCCCCCCTCTCCGGCCCGCCGTCCCCTGCTAACGTCTGCTAACGTCTTTGCGTCTTGCTCTCCCACAGCGCCGCCGTAAACAACCAGACGAGCGAGGGCGTTGCCATCAAGAAGGTCACCAATGTCTTCAGCAAGAAGATCCTGGCCAAGCGCGCGCTGCGTGAGATCAAGCTCCTGCAGCACTTCCGTGGCCACAGAAACGTGAGTGGTGGTGGTGGTGGTGGTGGTGGTGGTGGTGGTGCCCCGGCCGCCGCACGAGACGACGACACGACCGCGCCGGACGAGAGTGCTGATGCGGCTACGGCCAAACACAGATCACCTGTCTCTACGACATGGACATTCCGAGGCCAGGCAACTTCAACGAGACCTATCTCTACGAGGGTATGTTGTTCTGTTGTTGCCCCCCCCCCCCCCCACCCCCTCTCTCCGCCGCGTCGAGACTAACGTCAGCCTCCCTGCAGAGCTCATGGAGTGCGATCTCGCCGCCATCATCCGCTCGGGCCAGCCCCTCACCGACGCACACTTCCAGTCTTTCATCTACCAGATCCTCTGCGGCCTAAAGTACATCCACTCTGCCAACGTGCTGCACCGCGATCTGAAGCCCGGCAACCTGCTGGTCAACGCCGACTGCGAGCTCAAGATCTGCGACTTCGGCTTGGCCCGTGGCTTTTCCGTCGACCCGGAGGAGAACGCGGGCTATATGACCGAGTACGTTGCTACGCGCTGGTACCGGGCCCCCGAGATCATGCTCAGCTTCCAGAGCTACACAAAAGCCAGTACGTACAAAGCGTTAGAAGGGGGGGGGGGCGGACGCACAAGCAGCGGGGGCACACAAACTAACACAAACGCAGTTGATGTGTGGTCCGTCGGCTGCATCCTTGCCGAGCTGCTGGGCAGCCGCCCGTTCTTCAAGGGCCGCGACTACGTCGACCAGCTGAACCAGATCCTGCAGATTCTCGGTACGCCCAACGAGCAGACGCTGTCGCGCATCGGCTCGTCGCGCGCCCAGGAGTACGTCCGCAACCTGCCCTTCATGCCCAAGCAGCTCTTCCCGTCCCTCTTCCCGGCTGCGAACCCCGACGCCCTGGACCTGCTGGACCGCATGCTGGCGTTCGACCCCAGCAGCCGCATCTCCGTCGAGCAGGCCCTGGAGCACCACTACCTGTACATCTGGCACGACGCGAGCGACGAGCCCAACTGCCCGGCGACGTTCAACTTCGACTTTGAGGTCGTCGAGGAAGTCGACGACATGCGCAAGATGATCCTGGACGAGGTGTACCGCTTCCGCCAGCTCGTCCGCACCGTCCCCGACAGCGCACACGCCGCTGCCCAGGCCGCCGCACAGCAGCAGACCGGCCAGGTGCCCATGCCCTCGGGCGGCGGCCAGTGGACGGCCGAGGACCCGCGCCCACAGGAGTATGTGACCCACCCCGCCGGCCTGGAACAAGAGCTTGCCGGCGGCCTCGATGCCAGAAGGTAGAGAGAGGTAAAGAGGCAGAGCGTGGTGCGACGCCTCCTTGCCACAGCGATGCGACACGACCCGAAAACTGGTGGGACGGAAGACAAAGCCGCAGTTTGCAATGTCGGCGGCGCCTGGGATGCGACAAGCAAAAGGGGACATGGGACGAGTGTGAGGTTGACGGATCGGCCATCACAGCCCGTTCGCCGCGCACTTCCCCTTTTTTGTTTTCCTTCTCCTTCCCCGTCGCCGTGTGGTTTGGTTACATGTTGATTTTGGTCCCTCCCTTTTGGCTTCCTTTGCTACCACTCTGTCGATTTTGTTTTCTTGTTTATTTGCCGTCTTTCGTACGTCTTGCATTTTGTCGTATAATTTCCTCGTTTTCTGTGAACAAGCGGGCCAACCAAGATTCTTTTCTCTTTTTGCCAAAATGAACAAGCACACTACAGTCTCTTTTCTTCTTCCTTTTTTTTTTCTCCCTCTTCGGTGTCATCTTTCTCTTTATCCACCGTCGGACGATCGGCTGTTTACAAAGCGCACCAGCACAAGACGGGCTTCTTTCTCTTCGGAAGAGGGATACGCAACGTCTGCCCACTGTCACCGACCAACCCCCTCACGCAGCGCGTCCTGTCCCGGCACCGGCGAGCCCCTTGGGCGCCGCCGTCCACCTGCCGACCCAGTCGGCCATGGCCACCTTGGCGGACGTGGTCTCGACGTCGGTCGTCTGGCCCGTGCCGAGCAGAAAGTGGCTGATGTAGGCGCCGAGGTCCGCCGACGAGCTGCTCGGGAACGAGCAGTGCCCGTGGCCGCCCACCAGCGCGAACCCCATGTTGGCGCGCACGCCGAGCCCGTCGTAGATCATGCGGCCCGCCTTCATGGCCACGGACGTGCTGACGGGGCCCAGCCAGTCGATGTCGTTCTCCAGCACCAGCAGGCCGCGCGGCGCCACCAGCGCCGCCAGAAAGTGGTGGTCCGCCGGCACCGCGCGCGTGCGGTTGGCGTACGCCTCAAAGGCCGGCGACAGCCACGCGTTCTCGCGCACGATCTGGTGCGCCGTCTGGATGTTCTTGCCCTTGGCAAACTCCGCGTCCGACACCCGCCACGCCGCCGCGCCCCCCGCGCCGCTCTCCTGCGGCAGCACCAGCGCAATGCGCCGCTCCAGCGCGCCCACGACGAACGCGCCCTTGCCGTTGCGCGAGCAGCCCGTGACGCCCAGCCGCGCCGCGTCGATGCCCGTCGCCGCGCCGCCCAGCTGCTCGAGGCCGTCGATGATGCGCCCCACGCACCACGCCCACGCCGTCAGCGCGCCCGCCGGGTGCGCCTTGCCGTGCAGGTCGAAGAACCAGCCGGTGCCGTGGCTCGCCCGGTTCTGCTGCGCCGCGCACGCGTCGTTGCCGAAGCTGATGCGGCCGACGCCCGCCGGGATCGGGAGCGACGCGCCGCCGACGGTGATGATGGCGGGCCCGCCGCTGCCGCTGCCGCTGCTGCCGGCGGCGGCGGCGGCGGGCTTGGTGAGCGCGACGGAGATGGTCTTGGAGTTGCTGCCGACTCTGACGGTCAGGCTCATGCTGCCGCCCGACAGCGTGGCGGAGACGGCGTCCGGCGGCGGCGGGAACGCGCCGAGCTCAAACTGCTGCATGATCTTGCTCATCTCCTGCTGGCGGCACGCCCAGTCGTCGGCCGTGGCAACGGGCCTGCCGTCGGCAAAGACCCAGGGGTCCGGCAGCTGGCTGTTGTCGACGGCGGCGTAGTCGCCGGCCTGGGCGGTGCAGGCGAGCGGGGCGAGCGGGGCGCGCGGGGCGAGCGGGGCGCGCGCGTCGGCGGGCACAGACGGTGCCGCGAGGGCGGCGGCGGCGCGCAATGCCGCCAGCACAAGCAGCGTCCAGCTGCGCATTGTGAGGGGGGGGCAAAAAAAGGTTCTCGGAGCAAAAAGAGAAAGAGAAAAGGGAAAAGAGAAAGAAAAAAAGGCAACCGTGGAGTTTGGAAGCAGGAGAGGAGAGACGTTGCTCGAGACAGTCGTACTCTGTCGCGGGTCACGATGGGAAGCGGTGGCGGCCCCCGGGAGAATGACAGCAAGAGAAGGGAAGAAGGGGAGAAGGGAAGAAAGGCAGCAGACAGCAGACGAGGAGAGCCCGCCCGTCTCTTCACCTCCCCCTCTGCCATATATCCATGGTGTCTGCGCAGCGTTCAGGCGCCGCCCAGGAGTCTGCTGTGGCTGCCGGTATTGCCTGAAGATGCGTCGGGCTCTTCCCCGCAGCTTGGCTCGTATGCGGGCTGATCGATGCCGCGTCGCCGTGCACGGCTGTTCGAAGCGTGTGGGCGTCCGGCATCTGAACGCACAGACGGGAAGGGTGGCAAATCTGGGTATTTGGGCAGCGTCGTGCTGGACGCCTCGACGGGCGCCGCTGGGCGGGTCGACTCTGCGGCACTGGATAATCTGCGCAGAGTACACCTTGTTTATATCCAGCCCGGGACAGGGAGAAGGAGGCGAGGGAGTGCTGCTTAGAATAGCCGGTCACATTCACCAAGAGATCTTATTCGGGCACGGAACCTCCCTCCTCCTCCTCTTCCTCCCCCCCCTCCTCCCCCCCGGCCAACATCCGCGACGTCTCTGGACCCTCGCCGCGTCGTCATTGGACATTGCATCTCGCCCACGCCCCGTCCACGGGGCTGGCCTGTGGCCGCCGGTCTCGGCTGCGTCTGCGGCCGTCCCGTCTCGTGGTGTGTCGTCGCGGGTGTAAGCCAGGAGGACGGCGTCCCAAATAGGAAGGCAGCCTCCCACCGCCCAGGACTGCCGTCTTTCCTTCTTGCAACATGCCGGCATGCATCTAGGCCGGTTTGCACTGTCGGATACACACATAAACTAGCAGCCGCTTGGCGTGGCGTGCGGCGCCGAAGCAGCAGGAGCGACGCATGTGAAGACTGCGTAATAATACGGAGGCCTGTCTCGATTGGGAAGTTGCCGAGGCAGGTTTCGCGTGATCAGCTCCGCTGCAGCGCTCCTCCGAGCTCTCCTATTGGCCCGCGCGCCTATCACCAACAAAGCTTCCACGCCATCGCCGACTGCACCAACGCCAGCAGCGCCGTTGCGCTTCGCGGCGACCTCGCTTGCCGCTCTCAACACTTTGCCGCCCTCAACACTTTTCCGCCTCTCCTTTTGTGTTTCTTGCTTTGCCTGCAGGTCGATCCTCTTAATTGCACAGTCTCTCTCGCTCTCTGCCCCTTTCCCCCCTCCGTACATGCCACCGCCCTCGTCCGCCTCCTCGATCCTCACCAGGTGCAGCAGCACGCTTCTCTGCTACGTACGCGCCGCCCCCCTCTGGGCCTTTGTTCTTGCCGTGCTTCTCGCCGGCGCCATCGGCCAACGCATACGCTCGTTTTCCTCTCCTGCACCGCTGCCGGAGACAAGCAGCGCACGGGAGAGACGTCAAGCGCCCCCCGTCCGGCACCCCGTGCCTTGAATCCTGTCCCGTTCGACCTACTGCTGGCCGCTGCTGCTGCTGCCAGCCCCGCGGCCCGGATGAAGAAGAAGACCGGCATGGCATCGAGCGCGTCGCTCACCAACATGGCGGTGGTCCTGCCGCTGTTCGGCGCCGCTGGCGTGGCGTCGGCCGTGTTCGCCGGCCGCGCGCTGCTGGCGCAGGGCGACGTGCGCGGCTGGCTGGTGCGGTTCGCCACGGGGCCCGGGCGCACCAGCCGCCTGCTGCTGCTGCTCTTTGTGGTGTGCAACCTCAAGAACATGCCGTTTGCGTGGACGCTGCGCATCTTCGGCGCCATGGTGCGCCACACGCTGTGGCCGCGCAAGCCGCTGCCGCCGCGCGCGCTGTTCCACTACAGCATCTCGCGCACGCACACGTCGCTGATGGAGACCGACTACAACCTGCACAAGTCCAACAGCACGTACTTTTCCGACCTCGACACCAGCCGCACGCACCTCGTCATGTACCTGCTGGGCCCCGGCGTCGCCGCGGCTAGCCGCAACCAGACGACGCGGCTGGTGTGCGCGCCCGGCGCCGACGGCACGCCCATGCCCGGCAGCTTCGGCGTCGGCCTGGGCGCCGTGTGCTGCAGCTTCCGCCAGGAGATTGCGCCCTACCAGCCGTACGAGCTGTGGAGCCGCGTGCTGGCCTGGGACCGCAAGTGGATGTACGTGCTGACGCACTTTGTCGTCAAGGGCAAGGTCCGGCCGGCGTCGTGGGACGGCCTGTCCACCGCCGCCGGCGCCGGCAGCAGCGACAGCAGCAGCAGCAGCAATGGGAGTGCCGCAAAGGCAGACCAAAGAGCCTGGACGGCCGAGGACGAGGCCAACCTGCAGAAGCACGTCATTGCCACCGCCATCAGCAAGTACGTCTTCAAGCTCGGGCGCTTCACCGTGCACCCGTCGTACCTGATCGAGGCGAGCGGCCTGCTGCCGGAGCGGCCCGGCGAAGGCTGGCGCGGCGGCGGGCCCGAGGCCGTGGGCGACATGGCCGACCTCGTCGACGACGCCGACACCGACGCCGCCGTCGCCGCCGCCGCCGCCGCGGGCGGCGCGTGGACCTGGAAGGACGTGGAGCGCCAGCGGCGCCAGGGCATGGCGTTTGCCGAGCAGTTCTCGGCGCTGGACGGCGCGTCGACGCTGTTCAACGGCGGCAAGAACGGCGCCCTGGGCATCTTTGGGCCGGGGTAGCGTCGGGTCGCCTTTGGTTTGCGGGCGGAGGGCCGTACGACAAGACCAACGGACGGGCACGGACGGCAGCTCCCAGCACATTCTTTTTTACCCTCTTCATGAGACCTCTGCCTGCACGCCGCATGAGCACGTAGCATGAGTATTGATAGGTTGTTAGATTATTAGATTTCATTTCACCACCTTTATAAATCAGAGCCAAGCATGTCTCGGATTGTTCTGCTACACTGCGTTGCAACTCGAGCCCGTCTGCTCTGTTTGCGGAGCACGGGCCATTGTTGCAAGCACACGGCGACAGCCACGGCCACGCCCGCGGTCCATCCCCCTCGGGCCGGCCGACCTACAGCTTGTGGACAAACGAGTCCTTGGTGATGCCGCGCAGCTTCTTGCCCCAGAACCAGAAGGGGATGGCAAACCCGCAGAAGAACAGCGTCAGGCCCATGTTGGTCAGGATGGGCGCCGTGAAGCCGCTCTTCTCGGACCAGGTGGTCAGGAACTTGGACACGCCGTAGCCCCAGACGTTCTTGTTCACGGTGATGGCGACAAACATGGACCCCGTCACCGGCCGGTAGCTGTCGATGGCGTAGGTGCTGGCGATGCTGGGCAGCGCGGCCACCTGCAGGCCGCACAGGCTGTAGCCGACAAGGACAATGGCCTGCCAGGGCCAGTGGTGGTCGTAGCCGACGCCGACCACGATGGCGCCGACCGCCATGGCGAGCACGTACGGGACCATGCACAGCAGGCGCATCTCGGGCTCGCGCACGCCGTTGTTGCGGCGCGTCAGCACGGCGGCGACGTAGTCCGAAAAGGGCCCGCACGTGAACAGGCCGACGGCGGCGCCGGCAAACACGGCGAGGTTGAACAGGCCGATGGTCTGCGACGAGAAGTTGTACGGCGGCGCGGCAAACGCCTGCGACTGCGACAGGTTGACGACCAAAAAGCACGACGCCGACCACGACACCACAAACGACGCAAACTCCACAATGGGGAAGAGGTGCAGGTGCCACGGCACCCACAGCTCGCGGAACAGGATGCGCAGGTCGGTGTTGTTCTGGAAGAGCCGGAAGTGGTGGCGCGCGGGCGTGCTGGTGCCGAGGTAGTGGTCGACGGGCTCGTCGGCGGCGGCAGCGGCAGCGGCAGCGGCAGCGGGAGCGCCGGCGGCCGTCTCCTTCTCCGAGTGCGAGGTGCCGTCGGCACTGCCCTTGCCGTGCTCGTGCTGCTCGACGACGGCCGGCGGGCTCAGACCCTCGTTGCTGCTGTGGCTCTTGACGCCGTCGGCGCCGGGGGCGGCAGCCTTGGCAGCGGCCGCGGCAAAGGCGGCGGCGCGGTCGTAGCGCGTCTCGGGGAACAAAAAGACCTGGAAGAAGAGCGAGAAGAGCAGCAGGGCGGTGTTGAACCACCAGAAGCTGCGCCAGCCCGTGTGGTAGTCCATGGCGCCGCTGATGATGGGGCCGACCTGGACGATGTTAGGAGAAGGTAGGGTGGAGGAGGATAGGAGGATGGGAGGATGGGAGGATGGGAGGATGGGATGAGGGGCGGAGGGCGACATACCATCAGGGAGATAAAGTACAGGGAAAAGTACAGCGTCTGGTACTTGCCGCGGTCGTGCAGAAAGATAATGTCGGCGATGACCTGGGGCATCAGGGTCTCGCAGGGGCCGGCGGCGACGCCGTTGAGGACGCTGGCGCCCATGAAGGAGCCGTAGCTGGTGGCGCGCGCGCGCCAGATGGAGGAGCCGACGCACAGCAGCGTGCTGAAGATGGCGACGGGGCGGCGGCCCCAGCTGACCATGATGGGCACCCAGAGGAAGTTGCTGAAGCCCAGCACGAGGATGGCGACGCCGGTGAACTGCACGACGTCGGCGAGGCTGCGGTCCCACTCCTTGATGTAGCTGCCGAACATGGGCGCGAGGGACAGCGGCCCGATGTTGAGCGAGAAGGACAGCACGGTGGCGGAGAAGATGGTGGTGAGCTTCCACAGGAAGGTCCAGTTGAGCGGGTCGGCCGGGTCGTCGGCGGGCTGGGGCACGAGCACGGCGTCCTGGCGGGCGCTGCCGGCGGCAGCATCGCCGCCGCCGGCCTTGACGAAGTGGTGGGAGCCGACATCGCGCATGATCTCAGTGCCCGGGTAGATCTTGGTGCCGAGGATCTCCTCGAGCTCCCGGATGGCTCTTTCGTCGAGATTTTCGTCCATGGTCAACGGGGGGGGGGGGGATGTGGTCCGAGGGAAGGTTGAGGTTCGAGGATGAAGCTGAAACGAAACAAGGATCAGCACGAACAGAGAGGCAGGTGAGAGGCCGGTGAGAGGCCGGTGACACGAAGAGCGAAGCACCGTACAGTCAGCAGAGCAAGGGGGGACGTGCAGCAACGAGGACGGGAGCACACGTCGATGGCCCGCGTCAGACTGGAGACTGGTTGTACAAGAGAGAACGGCCAGGAAGAGAAGCAGGAGACGCGAGAACCAGAGACGAGTGTGCTTGTCGGCCCCTGCCCCCCCTTTTATGCCAACGACGTACGAGTTGGGCGTGTCCTTTCTAGATAACTTGGCCCATTATTGCTCTCTCCCCACCCCGGATGTCCTTCTTGCTCTGACGAGGACTGCCTCTCCCCACCCCCGCGTCCGTCTCCGCGTGAACGGGTGCAGTGACGTTCTGCAGCGCAGATGCCTCCCGACCGCTCCAACAGCACCACCACCCTCAACGCTGGCATCGGGTGCTTGGCGCGGTTCCTTTTCGCCTCTTGGACTAACAACAATGAAGCAGGGGGTTGTCATAAGCATTGAGTGGAGGAACACGCTATGCCGAATAGCCATGCCAGAAAGGCCAAGGCAAGAAGGAAACGGCAGTTGGCGTGCGGGGGTGAACCGGGGGGGGAACCGGGGGGGGGAGGAGGGTGGGAAGTTGGGGCGTTTGTTTCCACATCAAGAAGCCATGTCCGCTTTTTGGAGAAGAGAGAGGGCCTGGGCGTCTCAAACAACTAATAATATGCGTCCTTGTTCGAGCGTAACCACATCGATGCAGTTGCTCCGATGATTCAGGATGGGGCCGAAGGTCGAACCGAGGCTTGACCCTAAGGGGCGGTGGAAGGACAGGAAGACGGCCAACTGGGGGGGAGTGATTGCGTCCGCGTGATGCATGATGTAAACGATGCTGTCTCTTTGTCTCTTGGGCTCTTTTCTCTGTGTTGTAGGTGTGGGCAAGACAGCCCGGTGACTCCCACACACGACCACCACTTCGGCGGCCATCACTGCATGCAGGGACGCCCCAGTTCCCGAAAAGGGGCAGCATTCCGTGGCTGTCGGCCGTGGATTGGTCTGTGTGGCACCAGCTCTAGGTGGGTGGGAGATTCGATGAATGCGTGGCCGAGAACAGACCTCAACCCCCTCCCCCTTCCCCCCCCCCCATCATCCCACCCGACAGGCCGCACGGCGTCGGGCAGCCGCAGGACAAGGAGCGACGGAAAGGCGTACGACTCTCGTGAAGAACGAAAAAGGAGAGGAAGGGAAAAGTAAAAGGCAGGAAAACGTGGCAGGCAATGGCATGGCCTGGCCGTGGCTGGCCGCGATGGTACTCGACGACAAACAGCGGACGCATCTCCGCACGGCTTGGCCACGCCAAAACGAGGGGCATGTCAGGCTGCTGAACGGACAGTCATTTGTCAACAAAGGGCGGCCAGGCCCCCGTCCTGGGATGGAGACTGCCGATCCCAAAAGCCGGCCGCTGTGCCAAGGGCGGGCAGGCTACTCCGCGTTCGTCCTCACGGTTCGTCCACGCCTCCCCACCTTTCCACAATTTCCCCATCCCACCGGGGGCCCGATCCCCACGGGGGAGGGTGTGGTGGGTGCGGAGAGTGTGGTGGGTGTGGCTCGACGGAGGAGGCCTGGCCCTGTCCAGCGCTGCAGGTCGACAAATACGTCGTTCAAAGTATACAACTACACAAGTACTCGTACGACGGGGACGAGCAGGCATGGCAGTGGCCGGCGTGGCTTTGTCTGCAGCGAGAGAGCAGCCTGCGAGACGCAAGTATCGAGTACGACGTCGTAGGTGTTTGCCACGCTTGGAAGCCGCCGACTTGCCTGCCGCGGGGCGCCGCTCGAGCCACAGCACGAGCCGGCCAGGCCAGCCACGTCGACAGCAGCAGGGGCAGGGCCAGGCGGAGCAAAACTGTGCTGCCCAGCGCCCGCTGCTGGGTCGAGATCCTTTGCAGACCTGCTCCCCTGGTGCGGGTGCGGTGGAAGGAAAATCCGTACGAGCAATGCAACGTCCTCGTATGATTCCTGCCGCCCTCGTCCTTTTCATCCCGTCTGATTGGACGGCCCAGGGAATCCTGGAGGATGCTCGAGATTGCATACGCCGTGCGTTGTACTGAGGGCGCCTGCGATACCACCGCCGCGTCGACGGCCCAGGTCGCCGGGCCTTCGGGTCGCCACGCCCAGCTCTTCCTTTTCTGCGTCCCTGCCTTTCTTTTGGCAAGTCTGGTTCCGGCTCGGATGCTGGATGCTGGATGCTGGACGCTGGACAGGGGGTGGCATCCTCTGGCCACCGGGTGCTGGCATCGGATGCTGGGTCTGGTCTTGGCCCCCCTGTGCTGCCGCCCCGTCCATGCCGCCTTTTGCAATGCATGCACCACACATGCTTTGTCAGTGAGGATCCTCGCGCTGTAATCATGACCGATCTGCCTCGTTACAGCCCACGGGGATGGGTAAATGTATTGCCCAGCTCGAGCCGTGGCGCCACACCGCTGCAGCCGCGGCTCAGCCCTGGGAACGTCCTTCCGCCAGCCCGGTTCAGCTTTTCAGTCGAGGCTGGAGCCTCCGGCTGTCTCGAGGGCTGTGCGACCCATTTGTGTTCCCCGTCTGAGGCTGAGCATCGCCTGCGAGGCTGTGCTGACGTGACGGCAAGGTGGCCTCGCCTGGAAGGCTGTTCTGGCGTGACACCTCATCGTCCCCCTCGCAGGTTTGGGAATTACTTGTTTGGCGGTGCTGAAGGGATCTCTCTCCTCTTCTTTTCTCCTTTTCCTCTCCCCCTCTCCTCCTCTCCTCCTCTCCTCGTACCCCGTTCTTCTCTAAACTGTTTTGCTGGCCGCAGCCGCCCTCGAGACTGTTATGATTTTCGCATCGTGGAAGGTA
>JADHKO010000037.1:76507-182019 GCA_019925425.1 Ophiostoma pallidulum | reverse complement strand
CCCCCCCCAAGGCCGCCCCGGCCCTCATTTTTGCTTTTGGTTTGTTTAACTCGTTGCCTTGCTTTTTTTTTTAATTCCTTGCGCGAATTTTCACCCCCCCCCCCCCCCCCCCCCCACCCGTCCACCCGCCCACTCACTTCCTTCTTCTTTCCCGTCTGCACGCGAAGTTTTTTCTTCTTTTTTTTCTCCTCTTGCTTCCGTTGCCCTCCTCGGCTTTGACGTATCCTGCCCGACAGGTGGGATCGAGACCAGCAAAGCCGAAGTACGTCAGAAGCCTCACGAAGCATCTCACCTTCTTTTTTTGTGTCTGGCTGCCTATTTCAGCCCCGTGCGGTTCCTGGCAAGCCATCATCGCCCATTCTTTCGATCTACACGCACCCTAAGCCTCCTCTTTTGGAGGGGAGAGGGCTACTCAACTTGCCGTCATCATAAGCTTCTCGTCGAAGAGAGCTCCCGCTGACGACGACCAATATCCGTCTCTGTTTTTTGGACTTTCCGCTAGACTTGGTGTTCTCGTGTCTTGGAATTATCGATCGAAGACGCACCCGACCTCCAAACCTCAGCGCTGCCACGTTTCCCGGCCCTCCGGCCTCGCCCTTCCGCGCTCTTTATTGCCCATTTCAGCGCGTCAAGGCTTGCCTCTGTAATTAGGCCACCAGAAAAGCTCAACAGCTGCTACACTACGACCGCGATCGATAACTCGACGACATCCCGCCTCTCAGCCTTGCAGCGAGTTGAGCTCCATCCCCCGCAAGGCAAGGCAACGGACACAGAGCCACCTTTACAGAAAGGAAAAAAAGGTCACTGCCGAGTGCTTGGCTTAGCATGCCAGCCTAAACTGCTGAACTTGTCCCGCTTTAGTCAGGTCAGGTGGTCTGTAAATCTGCTCAGGGGTCTTGCTTGTGTATTGACCACTGGGGGATTTCGACATCCGAGCCACTCTAGACACAGTCTACTGTTTTTCTCCTTGTTCTGCAGGCAGAGAAAAAAGTAATCTTCGCTTCTCACAAAACCACACAACCGCCAATATGCCGATTATAAACGGCATCAAGATGGCCTGGTACGTTGTTGGACGTGTTTCTCCCCCTCCTCTACCCTCCCCTTACTTTTCCGAGCTCCTCTTGGCGACCAGCATAGCAGCTGCTGACCCGAAGCTGTTTCTAGCGAGCCTTGCATTCGCGGCCATCGTTCAACAAAATGCAATCACGCCAACGAGCGTGTTATGCTACCGGTCCGGAAACCCGGCCGGCCACTGAGCATATGCCCGCACCCTGCAAACAATGGATGTGCGTGCGCGAGCGTGACAGCAGCAATCCCGCGCACACGGAAGTGTGGCTGCGGGGCGAAGTCAGCCTCGAGTTCCGATACGAAAACCCCAAAGTCACCGACCAGACGGTCCTATTTCAAAGCCCCAATGTCTCCAAAGTCTATGGCCCGCAGCCGAATCGATCCAGGAGCCCTCGAACGAACTGACATCAGCCAAATGAACATCCATACCCCGCCACCAAGCTGGTCGAACGGGCATACGCCATCGAACGTCGGCAACATGGCCATTTCCGGAGGACATCAGAACGGCAGCTCCGCCTTTATGCTCCCAGGCGAAGCCCTGTCGTATTTTTCCAGCCAAGAGCAGCCATCTGCCGTGTTTACTCCAGTTTCCGGGCCGTTCCAGAACAGCTACCAAATCCAGGGCCAAAGCGGCAACAGCATGTACACCGCAGGGAACGCCGAATTCAACTCTTTTTTCGGGAACGCCATGGAAATTGCACCTTCGCTCAACGGAGTGCAGCTCACGGGAGCCGACCTTGAGAGTTTTGGCTTAGACATGAACCAGTCCATGACGTATGGCACCACTCCGCAGGCGAGCCAGATAAATGGATATCACGGCCTTCAGTTTCAACCACCACACAGCGCTCCTTCGAATGCAATGGCGCCGATGCCCGTAACAACTGCGCCACCACCACCACGACCGCCACCGCCAGAAACTGCTGCCACAACAAAACGGTCATGCTGTGCGCCGGCAGAACAGCTACCGTCAACCGAAACACCACGACATACGCCGACATCGAGCACAAACTCGCTGCCCAGCAACGTGGGCACTGTGAGCTCGAAAGGCTGCTGCTCAGGATCTCCAGTGTCTTCGTCTGCGGCCTCCTCCCAAGAGACGATGTTCAAGCGTGAGGCTGTTAGCGGCGGCCCCGGGTCTGTGTCTCTCTCGTCGATCCCACCACTCTCCTCTGGCGATGGGAAACCGGCCGGTGACACTGCCGGCGGGCACGTCCCCCACAGCCAGTATTCGGCGTCTCTCAACCAGCAAGTTTATGGCAACTACGTCCAGCAGGAGCATGGCGCGCCAGCATGGTACCGGTACGCGCCGGAATACGGCACAGTATCGGCGCCACTTCAGCCATCGCAGTGGCGTTCGAGTTTGACGGTGACAGCTGGCCCCAGCACAGGCATATACAACGAGAGTCTGCAGCTCGGGGGCGCCCCAATACAGACGGCGTACTCGATGCACAATGGCGCCGGGTGCGATGCCGACTCGCACATGTGTTCGTGCGGCGACGGCTGCGAGTGTGTTGGCTGCGTGGCGCACCCGTACAACAATGCAACACGGAACACGGTCCAGTCGGTCTGGAACTTGATGGACGATTCGTCAAGCAATACATCGAGTACGAGGACAGCAACAGCAGCCACACCGACGGCCGTTCGAAGCCACCAAATGCCGGGCACAGACTCGGCATCCCCTCAGCAGGTCCCGACACCGTCGGACGCGTCTGGCTCGAGCGAAGACCAGGTGACACTGCCGCCCAGCGACTTCTTGTTTGTGAGCTACTCGATCATGGGCTGTGACGGGGAGGGCCTCACCTGCCCATGTGGTGACGATTGTCAGTGCGTGGGGTGCACGATCCACAACAACGCGCCGATTTAAGGTACCGGCAGTGGTCGAGACGGGCGCTCCAGTATGCCACGGAAAGAGAAAAAAAAATCTTAAGACACGGTTTTGTACAATCCCACGGAACGTCGTACATCATCTTTTGGGAGGGGAAAGTTTACGGCGAAGAAGCTGCTTTAGAAACCAAAAAGCGATGCTTTCTACGTGCAGCGGGGAGGAAGGACAAAAGGATACCCAGGGCGGCATATTGTTAGTCTTATTTTTTTTCGGTCCGACTTGTATTTCTTTTTCGTACTTTATTCTTAAACCAGCTGTAGCTGGATGCTCGATCACGGATCCAAGAGACCAAGCGTGTGCTTGGGTGGGAACAGTAGAGCTGAGGAAAACATAAAATTCGACACTACTCATTCACTGGCAACTGCTCCGGAACTGCCTTTTGTCTTTTTGTCTTTCTGTTCATCGACCAGCTGTCGACGCCCCTCAGCCTTCCCTTCCCTAGCCGAGGTACGCGCTGACGTACTCCTTGCGGAACTGGTTCGAGTCCAGCTCGCCGTTGCGGTTGAGCGGCGTCCACTTGGGCTCGTCCTTGAAGAGGCGAATCGCATGGGTGTACTGCAAAGCGTGCGTGCGTGTGTTAGCAAAGTCTGCTGTTGGGAGTAAAGTCGTGAACCCCCCCCCCTTTCCCAAAACCTACGTTGGTCTCGTCCGTGGTGAAGCGGTGGTAGATGCCGGACGGCAGGATGATCAGGTCGTCCTTCTCGAGGCGGATGCGCACCCACTCGTCGGCAGTGTCGCGGACGTCAAAGTAGCCGGCGCCGCCGCGCACGTAGCGGATCTCCTCGTCCTCGTGCAGGTGCTCCTCGAAGAAGCTCTTCACCTTGGCCTCGTAGATGTCGCCCATGGTGGTCGGCGACACCTTGATCTCGTCGCGGTTCTTGTAGCCGCGGTCGGCCGCCAGCCGGTCGACGTCGGCAATGTCCGAGATGTGGTAGTAGAGCACGCCGAGGCGCTGGAGGGCGTCGACGTCGACAGCCCTGCCAGAGTCGTGGGGGAGGCGCTGGTCGCCCTAGGACAAGGGGAGGGGGAAGGGGGGTTGAAGATTAGCTGATCATTCTGATCGTTCTGATGGTTCTGAACGTTTCTCTGTTTCTTGGTCCAGGCTGCCGGGCGACACGGGCCTGGCGCTCGTTTTCCATCCTCACTTACGGGCTGGTTGTCAAATACGTAGGCCTTCATAGTGGCTGCGGAGAGGGAGAGTACGAGCAAGAGAGCGTGGGTGACGGGATCGGGTCGAGGGCAACCCAAGGATTTGACGAGGGCGTGCGTCCAGCGTTGAGCGTCTGCAAGAGAGAGACAGAGAGAGAGGCGCTGTCCAGCACGGTCGTTGACAGAGAGGCGAGCGTCGTCGCCCGTGTTCGGTTTCAGGGTGTAGGGGGGGCGCAGAGAAAATGGGCAGCGAGAGAAAAGGGGGGGAGGCGTACGATGGCGAGGGTCTTTGGGGATCGATCCGAGGTTTATGCTTTCGTTTTTGCTTTTTCTGTCCTTTTTTTTTTGCCTGGTCGTCCAACGTCATATTTTAGGACGGCGCGCCTGCGAAATCGCATTGCGCCATTGGCCATAGGTATGGAAACGTGCTCCTGCCCCGCCAGCGATACGGAAAAAAGTGGCAGTTGAGCACGCAAGTCGGGGAAAGGAAAAGTGGATCCCACTTACAACACGGAACTTGGCCGAATTTGCCGACAAGGCCCCAACGTGTCGCGACGCCCCATGATTGCCACGTCGACGAGCAGGCGGCGAAATGTTCCAACGGAAATGGGGCGTGTTCCATGGGTCGCTGGCTGGAAAACGGTCGATCTGTAGATGTGGCGTATCTCCGCACCCCTCGCTGACTGCATTTGCTACCTCGTCCAGGCTGGACAGGAGGACTTCAGGTCTCGCAGAACTTGGATCGGTGTCCGAAGATTAGGCAATCCGAATGCTGCATCCCCTTGCCTGTTGAAAGGTAGTTTCTGTCGGTAGCAGTATCGAACAGTCTAGTATCCCCCGTGTCGCCTTGGCGGGAGACGCACAATGCGAGAAACCAACACTGCTGGAAGCTTTGCGCACCCCGTCGGGACGGTGACACTCTCCGGAACGGAATCAATATACTAACGAAGATCTTGCAGAGACGGGGACACAACAACAGTTTCCCGGTTGCCAGAAGAGGCACTGTCGATCCCACGGGGGGGGGGATCGGGGCTCTATGAAGAGTATAGCTTCGTCCACGAACGCTGGGGCATCCGGGCCGTGTGCATGGCGGGCTCTACTGGTAGATTTTTGACTGTCTAATTTCTGGAACAACAACAGAGCTCACCCGGACACAGGCGATTCATTTGTACTGCGAGAACTAGGTGGGGCCAGAGGTTTCTTTGCCGGGGAGTCCCAGAGCGCGCAGCCTCGTCGTCGACCCGAAAAGGCCCCAAGAGCCAGCTCGAATGAGAGGCTTCTCCAGTTCGGCCGTCAGAAAGGCCCAATCGCGCTTTCTCCGTGCCGTGGACATGGTAGATCCCGAACGGGGGCGAGACGTGTGCCCACATCCGCAGCTGCTTTTTGCCGCGTGACAGTGCCCGCCTGGGGGTGGTGGGTGACCGTGTCACTTTTTTCAAACGGAACGTAACGAGCCGTGGACAACCCACTCCACGGACGACACTGCTGCTCGGCAAAACGGCCTGGGGGCGCTCCTAGGCGACGGCTCGACCCCAGAAAATGACAGGCCGCGGGGCAGAAGGCCGAAACGGGACAGAAAGAAAAAAGAAAAGCAAGCTAGAGAATACGCTGCGCAGACAAACAGCCGACGGGCCCAGGTGCACGAAGAGCCTGCAAGGCACCACCAGACCGCTTTCTCTCGGCGGCTCACAGGCTGGAAAGAGGAAGGAACATAAGCAGTCGGACCGACTCTGAGGCGGAGAAACTCGAGATTCGCCGCGACCGAGAGCAGAGCGTAGGGTTGCTGCTGGCCGTCTGGGGGAGCTGCCCGGGGGGGGGTGTCGTTGGCCTTCGAACAGACCCAAGTCTCGTCAGATTCGAGAGGAACAAGGGAACACAGCGCTACGTGAGAGGAGACGCCGCAGGGCCGCAGAGAGAGGGAGGGCGTAGGTTGTGCGAACAGCAGTATTGTCTGGCACGAGGGCGAGGCTGAAAACCACGGAAGTGGGGCAGCGACCGTCTAGCCAATAGCAGGCCGGGATGCTCTGCGCTAGGAGGTTGTGTTGATCTGGCCTCGCCGGCGCTCCACGCCCGGTTCTGCCTAGCGCGGAATCGAGAACCTCCACGTACTCGAAGTGGTAAGAGTGGCTTCGCGCACAACGACCGACGTCAACGCCGTCCGCTTCCCCCATTAATAAGGCGCGTGCCCCCTTTTCACGCGATGACAGGTCTGGCCGTTCGTCCCAACTCTGCAAGAAAACGCTCCGGCATCGCCATGTTCCCCGCATAGTCCGACTGCTCGCCCGAACCGCATTCCTTCTTAGTTGTCCTTTCTGCCCTTCCCGTCTTGTCTCTTTTTCTTCTTCTCCCCCTCCCCCCTCCCCCCCCCCCCCCCCCCCCCCCCTCCGTATTCTCCTGCACAGGTCCCACCATGGAGATGCGCACATCCCAGACCACGCTCGACTACCCCCTCTACGTCTGCGATTTCGACCCGACCGATGCTGGGCGGCTCATTGTCGGCGGCGGCGGCGGCGCCAGCCGGACAGGCGTAGGGAACAAACTTGTACGTGCTGTCCTTTTCCCCGTTTCCCACACAGCCTTCCTCGCCCGTGCTGTTCTTTGGACCCGTCGCTGACCTGCCGCTTACACTTGCTGCCCCGCGCACCAGACCCTCCTCAACACCTCCAGGCCCGAAGACCCCAGCCTGCCCTCCACCTCCGAGATCGACCTGTCCCGCAACGAAGACAGTGTCACCAGCCTCGCGGCCGGGCCACGGCGCGGCCGCACCACCCTGGCCTTCGCGGGCATCAGCTCGGACATGGACTCGCTCAAGAAGGGCAGGAACGAGCACTTCCGCGTCTTTGGCGTCGACGGGCCGACGACCTCCTCAAACGCGGCTGCGCGAACCCCGACGGGCTGCAAGATCACCGAGCTGGCACGAGCGTCCTTCTTTTCTCCGTCCTCGGCGCCGTCCGCAGCGTCCGCAGCGTCCGCAGCGTCTGCGGCGTCTGCGGCGTCTGCAGCAGAACCCGACGTCGACACCTACCAGCGCATCGTGCGCGTGTCCACGCCCTTCTCGGACGGCCACGGCAGCACGCTGCCGCAGCTCGGCGCGTGCGCCACGGGCATGTCCAAGGCCCCCCAGATCGTGCTCTTTGACGTGACGTCGGCCGCCCCCACGGCCACCGCGCCGTCCGCCAAGTCGACCGCCCCTGCCACTGTCCTCCCCAAAGTGCGCGGCCGCATCGAGCTGTCCCAGGACGCCGCCGACCTCGACGTCATCCAGACCAGCGCCGACCAGTTCCAGCTGGCCTACTGCACCGACCACGAGCTGTTCCTCTTCAACGTGGCGCCGGGCGCGGCGAGCAGCAGCCAGGCGCCGTACCTCGCGTACGAGATCACCACCGACGTCGCCACCGGCCGCACGACGCGCCCGACCTTCCGCGCCATCCGCTACGTCACGCCGCGCTTCGTCCTGGCCGTCTGCAACCTGCCGAAGCGGAGCGGTGCGTTTCTGCTGGGCCTGCGGCTGCCCGACGTGGCGAACCCCGCCGTCGTTGCGGCCGGCAGCGACCGCGCGCGCATCAGCGTCAGCGTCAACCTGCCCAAGGCCGCCGTCACGCTGGCGACGGGGCTGGCCGTGCGCAACCTGACGCCACCTAGCGCGCCCGGCGTGCGCCAGGCCGACGGTACGCAGTTTGTCGTCGCCGTGGCGGGCAGCGGCGCCGACCACTCGCTGTCGCTGTACACCCTCGCGTACCAGACGGACGGTGGCCCGGCGGAGATTCTGGCCAAGCTGCACCCGTTCCGCACGATCCGCGCCGCGCACGAGCTGCTCGTGACGTCGGTGGCGCTGTCGCACTTCCAAGCGCCACCGCCATCGTCGTCGTCCTCGGGAACGCAGTACCTGCGCCTCGCCAGCGTCTCGGTCAAGAACACCGTCGTCGTCCACTACATCCCGCTGCGCAAGCTGCCGGCGCCGGCTCAGGCGTCGGCGGCCGCTGCGGCGGCGGCGGCGGCGGCGGGCCTCAGCCGGCCGCGCTACGTCGTGGCCCTCAAGTCGCGCGCACCCTCCGGCCTGCCGCTGCTCGTCACGGTGTCCGTCCTGATGGTGATCGTCTCGCTGATTGCCCAGGGCTGGCTGGAAATCCTGGGCATGTCGCAGCCGCTGCTGGGGGCGCGCGACATCGTGCCCATCACATGGCTGTCGCCGCTCCCCTCCCGATACGCCGCTGGAGATCGGCTGACGCAAAGTACCGACGCCGACGCCGCTGCTGCTGCTGCCGCACCTGCTGCTGCTGCTGCCTCTGCCTCTCCCGAGGCTGCCGTCGTTTTTACCGCCGACGGCCTGCCGGATTTTGATGCTGTCCAGGGCGGGGTCCCAGATGTAGAAGCCGCCGCCCCCCCAGCAGCAGCAGCAGCTGTCAGCGACGACGACGACAATCAGCCGCACCCTGTCGCGGCCTTCTTGTCGAACGGCGGTGCCATTGCGAACGACGGCGGCGACGGCGCCCAGCCGCAGCAGCACGTGCTGTTTATGCGCGGGGCGGATTCCGACCACACCATTGCGGTTGCGCCGCACGACGAGGCGGAGCACGGGCCGGCCACGGCCTGGGAGGACCTGGGCGACGAGCGGCAGGCCACGTGGCGGCAGCGGCTGCAGGAGGCGGGCCACTGGAGCGAGGCGATGGGCGAGGTGGTGCTGCGCGGCGTGCTCTTTGGCGAGCTGGCCGGCGTCGTCGGAGCGATGGCGGGCTGAGCCGCAACAGTTGTTCAACGAATGCCGTTTGTGTTGGGGGAACAACCCGCCCCCCAAGCATCTCTTGCTTCTTCTTTTTTTCTTCTTTTTTTTTGACCGAATACGACATACGGCCATGACGACCAACAGCAATTGCAGGTTTTTTGTTTGATTTGAATTTGGGGTCAGAGGGGAGGGGGCAAAAGAGAGAAAAAAAAGAAACCCTTGAGGGGGGGTTGGGTTGGGGGATCATCAGCCAAGACCAAAAAGAAACGTATTTATTTTACTATCAGATTCCTCGTATCCTAACAAAATGCTTGACGCCAGGGACGCGACAACGTGGGCATGCTCTCGGGAGACAACTGGGCAGTCTTCTCCTTTTTCTTTTTCTTTAAAAAAAAAAGGCGTTCTTGATTCTTCCTTACAAAAAGCGTTACCAATGAGAAAAAAAAGCCCGAGGCACAGACGCCCCCTTGTGCGGCGTGGAAAATCATGAACAAATACACCAGCTCTTTTTTGAAACAATACAAAAAACGCCCTACCCAACCCGCCATGCTGAAACACAAAAAGAAAGAATGGAAAAACAAAGCAACAACAGCAACAACAAGAAACGATCAGAGCTCTACAAAGACGACAGCCCCCCCCGCCCCCCCCCTCCCCCTTCCCAAATCGTCTATTACTAACACAGGCATCCGCAAGAGACAAACTCTCGTAACAAGCAGATGGAGGAAAAGAAGAAGAAGAAAAAGAAGAAAAAAAAAAAAAAAAAAGAAACCCCGACTACCATGGCTGGAAGCCCGGGGGCAGAACCGGGTACTGGACGTCGTCGATGATTTCGCTGCCGTAGCCGACGTCGACGATGCCCTGGGCGACGCCGGGGATGTCGACGGACCGCTTCCATGCGGCGCCGCAGGAGCCCGGCACGAACTTGGCGGCGTCCATGGCCAGGGTCATCTTGACCTCGGGGCAGTACTTCCAGACGTGCTGGCGGCGCTCGGGCGAGCCCCAGATCTGGTCGTGCAGGTACTTGCCGGAGCCGCCGGTGTGGTAGCCCATGGGCTCGTAGAAGCCGACGCGCCAGTCGTCGATGCCGGCGACGAGCTTGTGCTCGCGGGCGGCGGCCTCGAGCTCCTCCTTGCTGGCGGCCTCAATGGTGAAGCTGTCGAGCTCGACGGCGACGCCCGAGTGCATCTCGCCGGAGAAGGTGAGCGACACGGTGCCGTTGGCGACCTTGGAGCCGGGGCGGTGGCCGAGGCGCTCGGCCAGCCAGACGTCCTCGGGCTCGCTGCCGTCGGCGCGCACCTGGTCGCGCAGAATGTCGGCGATGGCGCTGGCGCGGCGCAGCGAGAGGCCGCCGTTGCCGCCCCAGCGGCTGTTGGAGGCCCAGGGGGCGCCGATCCAGTCGTACTCGAGGTACTCGTTGAGGTTGTGCTGGGAGTTGGCGCACAGGATGCTGTCGGTCTGGAAGATGAGGAGCCACTCGGCGGGCAGCAGCACGGTGTCGTACAGCCAGCGGGTGGTCAGGAAGCGGCTGATCTCTTCCTGGCTGCCGGTGGACATGTTGGAGGGGATGTAGGTCAGGTCCAGCTTGCCGGCCTTGACCTGCTCGCGGATGGCGACGGACTGGTTGATGGCCTTGACGGACTCGACGGAGCCCATGAAGCGGAAGCGCCAGTCCGGGGGCACGACGGAGATGAAGTGCAGCATCAGCGGGGCCAGCACGGGGAAGGGGCGGTTCTCGATGAGGAGGGCGACCTTGGACTCGTTGTAGGGCGACCGTTGTGCCTGGGCGTACTCGAACTTGAGGGTCGGGTAGTTGACGTTGCCGCCCACGCTGAGGATGGAGTCGGAGAAGAACATGGCCACGGCGCTGGGGGAGGGGGGGGGGGGGGGGAGATTAGCGAAACGGGTGATTGTAGCAAGGGACAGCGGAGAGCCGAGAAGCGAGAGCAGAGAGTACGTACAAGATCATGACAAAGAGGCCGAACAGGCGCATGCGGCGCGACGTTTTTGCCCAGAGGGCCAAGCCGAGCAGACTAAAGGCCTGCTTTACGTCGTCAAAGCTGACCTCTCTCAGGGCGTCGATGCCCCGCCGGCCCAGGAAGGGCTGTTCTTCGGCGGACATGGTGTCTGTCGGGGGGGGAGGAGGGGGGGGGGGTCTCTGAGAAGCCGGCAAGATACAACCGTGGAGGTTCAAGGGGAGAGAGAGAGAGAGAGAAGGGAGCGATAGAGCCGGGCCCACGAGACGTGTTCCGGTGATGGCCAGGAGTAAAGGGAGTGACGGGTTCCCGGAGTGCCAGAAAAGCGGCTGTCGTCCGTCGTCTGCGTGTTGTGCGGCGCGTGGGAGCGCGAGTCGGGTTCGTGGTGGCAGCTGGGCGGTGGCACCAAAGGCAGACGTCGTGGGACAGGTGCAACACGGCCGTCGTGTGGCCTCGCGTAGCTCTGTCGTCTGGACCAGTCGGCGCGGAGGGCGTGCGAGGGTTGTCGAGACGGGGTGTTGCCGGCAGAGTCGTCGAGACCGTGTCTGTTGCGAGTGACGAGACGAGGCCGGTCAAGGGAGAGGCGAGCGAGGGCGTGCGAGGGGAGACGAGAGTGCTGCACAGAGTACAGAGTACGTACTCGTCGTGGTGGCCAGGAACAGAAACGGGTCTAGAATGAAATAAAATAAGATAAAAAAGGGGGGTGCCGACGCAGCGATGGCTGGAACGAAGAGGACGAAGCCAAACGGAGGAACTATCCACAGCACGCGTTCCAGCGCCCGCAGAAGCAGGAGAAAGGGAGAGCGAGATAAGGAGGACGGGCGGCCAAGTACCAGGAAAGTACCCCGACCTGCCGGGTGGGTCTGCAGCACTAAGCCGTAGCGGACAGTGCACGTCCGTCTCGTATTGAGGCTCGTATTGTAGGAGAGGGAGGTGGAAAGGTGGAAAGAGGCAGGAGGGAACGGCTGAGCCTGGGCGACCCGGTAGCTGGGCACAGTGTGGCGCCCTGGCACAGTACGGCACACGGAGGTGCTCGTAAGACATCTTGCGTCGTCCATACTCCGTGCTGCTTGTTACGGAGCACGACGTACTGGCAGCGACGCTCGCAGACCGTCGGCTCGTCCATCCATGCACGCAAAGGGGGCGGCGGGCGCCGCGCCTGGCGCACAGGGAGCGGCGGAACCGTGTGGAAATGGGCGCTGCTAGCGCGTTTTCCGGCCTGCAGCGGCAGTTTGCGCTGCAACGGTTGGCAGTCGGCGAAGGATAGCGAGCGTGCAATACGAGTTGCGGTGCGAGTTGCGGTACGAGTTGCGGTACGAGTTGCGGTACGAATCTTTACTGCAGTGGTACGCCAGTCTGCGAGTCCTCTGTACGGGTCGGCCTGGCCGTTCAAGGCCCGTAACGACGTATGAAGATGCGCCCTGCGCCGGGGCGTGCCTCCGTCAGGCGGAAGACGTCGTCTCTCTTGTGTTTCTCCCTCCTCTCCCTCCCCGTCGATCTCGCACGCATCGCGTCGCACCTCGCCAGCAGCTGACGACTTCAGAAAAGGGGCTCTTCAGTCTTGCAGTGTGGGTGGACCCGACCGACGACAGCCACAGCGCCAAGCCGGCGCACAGCAGGCCACAACAGGCGGCGACAGGGCGTGGCGTTTTCCAATTTCAGGGAGCGCCCCCCCGTAAGCAGGTACCGCTGATGTACCCCCGCTGCCTTGCCCGTTTCAGCGCTAGTGCCTGCCACGCAACAGACGCCACAGCGCCCGGAGTAGCGTGTCGGCCGCGTCTCTTTGCTCTGGCCTCCTTTTTTCTGGCTTCTCGCCTGGCCGCAAACCTGGCCGCAAACCTGCCCGCGCAATCTGGACGACCTCGTGCGCTTTGTTCTGCATCGCGGCCTCCTTTGTCTCGCTCCCGCCGTTTCCGCCTCTCTTCTCCCCAGGCAATGGGCATCGCAGCCACCGCACCCGACCTACACAGCCCATCGACTGCGCTCTGCCCGACCGGCGTCGACTTTGCCTTTGCCTTTGATTTTGACTCGGCTTGACTTCGACTTCACTCGGCTTCGACTGGCATCGATCTCGAATCTCGTCATCCCACGGGCCTTGCCGCCAACATGAGCACAACACACACCCAACCAGGCATCTTTGCCTTGACCAAGGCAAAGGTCTTTATCCTGGTCTCCTTGCTCTTCACGTACGTGGCCGTCCTCTCCCTCTCCCTCACTCCTCCCTCTCAACCACCTCCCTATACCAACCCCCCCCCCCCCCCCCCCCCAGATGGTGGATGGCCCATCTCCTGCCACACTTTGAGCCCCTGCTCCGCTCCCACATCTCCTCCCGCCTGCAAGACGCCCGCCAGAAGATCCCCTCCATCAAGGTCGACTGGGCCATCCCCGACGAGCCCGCCGCCGCCTTCAACGCCTCCAAGGTCGCCCTCATCATCGAGCCGCGCCCGCTCCCCCACCTCGTGCCCCTGGTCCTGCACATGGCCACCGTCGTGCCGCCCGACTGGCGCTTCATCTTCATCGGCTCCAACAAGAGCGTCTTCAGCGTCAGCCGCGCCCACGCCATCCAGCACCAGCAGGTCATCGGCAAGCTCGACCTCATGGTGCTGCCCGACCCCTGGGACATCTCCAGCAAGGAGATGGTCTTCCGCACCCTGACCGACATCCGCTTCTACGACGAGTTTCTCCCCGGCGTCCAGTGGATTCTCAAGTACGAGTCCGACAGCATCCTGTGCGGCAACTCGCCCACCAGCCTCAACGACTGGCTGGACTGGTCCTGGGCCGGCGCCCCGCGCTCCGCCGACGACCGCTTCTCCGGCAACGGCGGCCTCTCCCTGCGCAAGGTCTCCGCCATCCGCCGCATCCTGCGCATCCAGGAGCGCTACAACAACACCGAGGCCGAGGACGAGTGGTTCGGCCGCCGCCTCTGGGTGCTGCCCGGCGAGAAGGTCACCTCCGGCCTGACCGCCCTCGCCGTCGAGAACGTCTACATCGAGCAGCCCATGGGCTTCCACATCCGCAACGGCGGCCGCGAGCTGCCCGACGACGTCTGGATGAACGCCGCCCAGCGCAAAAAAATCTTTGACTACTGCCCGGAGCTGAGCCTGATCATGGACATGAAGCTCGAGCGCGAGCGCTGCGACGGCGACGACCACGAGGGCCACATCGTCCCCTCGGACGAAGAGATCGCCAAGCTGCGCGAGGCCAAGTCCCTCTCGGTCGCCAGCGTCGCCTCCGTGTCGCGCGCCGCCGTCTCCAAGGCATCCGTGGCCAGCGCCGCGAGCGTCGCCAAGACCGCCAAGACGACCCAGACCGCCGGCAGCGCCCAGACCGCCGAGAGCCCCAAGACCGCCGCCGCGGCGTCGGGCGCAGCCAAGGCCTCGGCACAACCGACGACCGCGGCGGCCGAGGGCCCCGCCCCGTCCGCCGCCAAGACGTCTGCTACACCAGCCCCCGACGCGGCCAAAGACGATAAGAAGAGCCAATGACGAGGACGAGCGGTGATGGTCGATGCGGTGCCTCGAGTTCCGCGACGAGACAGGGGGGCTCGTGCCGCCATCCGGCAGGCGCCGACGCATGTGCCCCGCTGCCATGTGTTTTCTTACATTGTATTAGTATGCGTATGAAGCTATTTCCTGATGCATTTCCCTTTTTTTTTTCATTTTATCTTCAAGAGCCGAGAGAAAGGGGGGTTTGTCTATTTTTATTTCATTAGAGGGCATGGTGTTTGGATTCTTCTTTGGCTTTTAGGCTTTTTGGCATTGTTGTTCTTTTTTTTTGGATTTCAACCACAAAGTAGGGCGTCGTTCGAGACAAGAAAAAGAAAAGACTAATATTCAATCTGATACGGGGTGTGCAAGATGCAACTATAAAGACTCAACAACGCATGGGACGAGGTCGACCCGGGTTAAACCAAGAACCACCCAAGACAGACTATCACCATCGCTCACAGTAGCAGGCACGGCCGTGTCTCGACGACGCACCGGGTAAAGGGGGTGGGTGGAGGTGTGGGTGTGTGTGCAAAGACGAACGGCCCAGGAACAGGAAGGAAAACCGGTCAGCCGGGTTCCCTCTCTTTTTCTGTCCATCTCTGTGGGATCTTCAGGGGAGGGGGGGGGGATGGCGTGGTGTCAAGCAGAGGGGGGGTCCTCTTCCCGCTCGGTCTGAAACCTCGTCCCAAGGTAGCTGGCTGGCCGCGCAAAAGACAATGAGCACGGAAAGAAAGAGAGAAGGAAAGAAAAGAAGAAAAGAAGGCACAACTGCAGAACGCGCTGGTTCGTCCTGTCATCCCGAGGCTCTCCCAGCTGACGGCAGAGAGTCCACCAGGCCTCGCGTCCTGCCCAAGCCCAGCAGCCATCAAAGACCGTCCAACCTCCCTCTCTCGCCTTTGGTCTGGCCTCTCATCGTCCCCTCTCTCATCCATCCACACACACACACACACACACACACACACCCCTGTCTGCCATCTCATCCCGTCTGCCCTTTGCCCCCTCCCCCCCTGCCTTGCCCGATCGGCTTCTCTCAAGGCCGCATGAGAGGTGCAATCTTGATCGTCCCGATGACCAGGTCTCGAAGGAGAGGAGGGGGGGGGGCTGCTGCAGGGCAGCTCCGTCAGGTGTCTTTCGCTCTTTTCGTCTCGTTTTCTCCCGTCTCTTCTTCGTTACTCGGATGACGCCGGTGTCGACGATCGTAGGATTGTCGCTGTCCCCTGTCATGGACGTCCAGGAATACATTGCCAGCATCGTCGCTGTCGAGAGACCAGAAAGAGAGAGGGAGAGAGGGAGAAAGGACGCATGCATAGAGACTCATCTCTTCTCGTGCGTCTGAATCTCCTGCAGTCCCCCCCCCCCAACACCGTTATTGATCTTGGAGCATATTCCGTCATCCACAGAGAGCAGACTCTGGTTCCTCCCGTGTTCTGTCGTCTCGAGTACGTTGGCCAGGTTGTCCAGCGGTGGCCTGCTGCACCCCGTCCACCCACCATGGCCACGATCGCAGCCAACAACCGTGACGGTGGGCACGCCGGGCAGTCCTTCCAGAAGCCCGTGTTTGACTACACGCCTGCGTGCGCGTGCCCCTTGTCCCTGTCCTTGATCGTCCGCATCCCTTCGTAGTCCGGGAGGGCTTGCCGAGAACGGTCTGCCCACCCTCTCCCCAGCTTTGGCTGTGCTTTTGGCCTGGCCCGATATACGATCATGCATTTCCTTCTTTCTTCTTATTTTCTTTTTTTCTTCTGCCTTGCTTCCTCCGTCCGACGCTGTCTCCCCATCGTCTTCTCGTGTCGCTGAGTGTGTCTCGGATGTATCTGTCTGCCCCGTGCGGTCACTCGGTCGTTTGTGTCGTGTCCTGCGCGTTCATCTCTCCCACCTCCCACCTCTCACCTCCCCCCCCCCAACACACACCCTTCCTCTGATCCTGATGAGGGTGTAGAAACCCATCATCCATGGGTTTAACCGTAGATTTGCACACACGACCCTGCACACCCACCCTCCCATCCGATGGTTGACGGGCCTTGGCAATGTCACGGAAGCTCCCAAAGCTCTGTCCACCCCGTCCTCCTCTGTGCCTCTCGTATTGTCACCCTCCCTCTCTCCTTCTCAGAGCTGGACCATGGTCCGAACGAGAGTTCTTGTGTTTCTGGACCTTTTCCATCCGCCGGCATTCTCGTGGTACGGTGCTCCGTTCCAAGGCTTTTTTTTCTTTTTTCCCTTTTTTTGTCTCCCGTCTTGTCTCTCACATCCTGTCTTTTCTCATATCCCGTCTCGCGTCCAGTCTTGTTCGGTTCTCTTCTCATGTTGCGTCTCCTCCCAGGTTTTTCTGTTCCGTCCCTACTTTCGTTCACCCGGGTTTTCTTTGACCAGACGATCTCTCCCTTTTTGTTGCCGTTCTTTCTTGTCATTCTTTGACCTCTCTCTCACTCTTTCTCCCTGCCCTTTTTGTTTTCGTTCCAACCTCCCAACATTCTTCTCTCCTTTTTTCTTTGACCGCATCCCCCTTCCCGTCACCCCTTTGCTTCACATAACCCCCTTTTCTCTTTGTCCTACAATGCCTCACTTATAGCCAGAGTGAGGGACCATTTCTACAATTCGACAAAAGAAAAGAGCAATCTCACGTTCGCTGTGGTGTCCTTCTCCTTTCTCTCATCCGATAGAAAATCGCGACATGATGAAAAGAAGAGCACGACAATGTTAATTTCACGGGGCTTCACAACCCTACTCCTCTTCCGCCTCCTCCTTGTCGGGCTGCCCGCTGTGCATGCAGCCCCCTTGATACGGCCAGCGCGAGAAGCAGCCGAAGCATCACCAACACCTTCGCTTCCGCAACCGGCAAGGCAGGAGGCCCTCACAGCCTCCTCCTCCGTCTCACCACACGAGTCGCGCCGCGCAGGCGTCAACCACTTGTTGCTTGATCTGCAGTCGCAGAATCACCAGACAAGAGCCCAAATACGACAAATCGATCCTGCATGGACCTTTGTTGCTCCTACTGCGCCAGGCTTTGATGTCTGGACACGAGACGAGGACGGCGGCGGCGGCCAGTGCTCGCCCTCGGCTCCCGTTGTGTGTGCAGCGTCCAACGGCCAGGGCCCGGTCTGCGACGGCTGCTCGACGTGCTGCCCGGACGGCGCGGGCAGCTTCAACTGCTGCGCGCAGGGATCGCGGTGCTGCCTGGCGGCCGACGGCAGCGGGTCCTGCTGCCCCCTAACTCTGTCGGCGGCTCGCACCACTGCCACGACCACCGTCTTGGCTACAGCCGTGCTGGCGACGGCCGAGTCCACGTCCGTGTCCGTGTCGGTTGTGGTGGTGGTGGTGGTGTCGTCGTCTGCGGCGCCGCCAGCGACTTCGACCGCAGTCGTGGTGACGACCGTCACGGAGACGATCACGGTGGTCGACCCGACGCAGCTGACGCAGACCAGCACGGTGACCAGCACGGCACTTTCTGCGCGCGGCAACAACAGGCGCAACACACGACCGCGTCTGCCCCTGAGGCGTCGGCAGCAGCAGCAGCAGCAAGCTGCCGCGTCGACAACAGCAGACACCGGCTACGGGACAACGTCGGCACCCTACCAGGAAACGCCCACAACAACAGCAGCAGCAGCAGCGTCCACAACGCTGACCTCGACAGCCACGCTGACGCAAACCACGACGGTCGACGTGACCGTTACGACGACGACGACGACAACGACAACGACGACGACGACGACGACGACGACGACAGCGTCAGAGGGCGGCGGCGGCGGCGGCGGCGTGACGAGCACCGTGACCGACACGACGTTTGTCACGATCACGGTGGCGCCGAAGGCGACTACCACGGTATTGACTACGACCACCATTGTTGTGCCGCCACCATCGCCTTCGTCTCCTTCTCCTTCTTCTTCCCCAGTCCCAGCATCCAGCGGGGGCACCGGCATCGTCCCACCACCATCCACGCCATCCACGCCATCCACGCCATCCGCGCCGCCCACACTGCCGGGTGCCTCTGCATCCCCGACACGTTCGTCAATGGGAGCGGCCCCGTCCTCGGCAATGGAGACGACGACAATGGCAGCAGCGCCTTCGACCTCGACCTCTGCCAACCAGCAGTCAACCGCCACGGCGCCGCCGCCCACCACCGTCACGCCCTCGCCGTCCGCCGCGCCGCCCTTTCCAGTCGGCGGCTCGTCCTTCGGCCTCACCTCCAACCAGATTGCCGGCATTGTCCTCGGCGCCGTCGGGTTCTTTCTGCTGCTCGTGCTGGTGGCAGCCCTGGTGCGGCGGTGCCTGCAGCGGCGGGAGGCGGAAAAGAGCGGCGCCGCCGCCGCCCTGGCCGCCGCCGCCAGCCGCAACAACTACGTGACGCCCCCAGCAAGCGGCGGCGGCGGCGGCGGCGGCGGCGGCGGCTTTAGCATCAGCACCCCGACGACCCAGACCAGCGGCCCGACGAGCTCCAACGAGGTGCGCATTGTCATCCAGCCGGCACCGAGGCAAGGCGGGCGAAGGAGTGGCGGCGGCGGCAGCGGCAGCGGCTTCGGCTTTGGTCCTGCCGTGGGCGGCATCTTGCAGCCTCGCCAGTGGCCCATGCCGCCCGGGCACCGGGGCCCGGCCGTCGGCATGTTCATCGAGGAGTCGTACAACAACACGGCGACGGCGACGACCAACACGAACTCCCTGCGCGGGGAGGAGGAGGAGGAGGAGGAGGAGGGCGAGCTCGCGGGCCGTGCCTGGAGCACGACAAACCAGGTCGGCAGCGGCGGCCGTGGCCGTGGCGGCGGTGCCAGCAACGTCAACAACGACGGCAACGAGGACGGCGCCGTCACGCCGGAGACGCAGCAGCAGTACCTGCAGTACCTGCAATACCAGCGCTTCCTCGACGAGGACGGCCGTTTTGCGACAGCGTCGGACAGCGACTCTCCGCGGCCACCGCCTGCACACCACCAGCAGCAGCAGCAGCCGCCGCCGCAGTCGCAGCTGCCCAGCGGGCTCAGCACGCGGCGGGCGTCGGGCGTGCCGAGCTCGGCTGTGCTCGGGGCCGGGCACTGGATGGGCGGCGGCGGTGGCGGCCGTAGTAGTGGCGACGGTGAAGCCAGCGGCAGCAGCAACGCCGGCGAGGGCCCGAGCACGGCTCTCGTTGCGCCAAGGGGCCCGGCCAGCGTGCACAACAACGACAGTGGCGGCAGCGGCAGAAGCAACAGGAGCCCTAGCAACCGAGATAGTGACATTATGCCCCAACGGCCGGGTGGCGACGATGGCGGCGGCGGCGGCGACGGCGGCGACGGAAACGGGCGAGGAACGGGGCCCGGCCGGCGGCGCAGCCTGTTCAGCTTTGGCAGCATCGGCTACGGGCGGGCCTTGTAGTGTCTGCGTAGACCGGGAGGGGGCGTCTCTTTCTACTTGCTTCTTGTCCATGCCATGTTGTTGTATCTACCTCGGCATAGACCAGGCCCTGCATAATTGTTCTTTTCTTTTCTTCATCTTCTCCCCTTTTGTCCCCCCCCACAGTGCTACCCGCCTTCTTGCTACCTTGCTTAATCTCTGTAGACTCCCATTTCCCTCTTCTTAACTCCCCTTGCAGAGAGGTCATTATGCAAGAAATAAAGAGCTGCTTGCCATAACAAGGCCGACCAAAACAGGCCCCCCCCCCCGGTATGAACTGCTCGCTGTTCGTTTACAAACTCAAAGTCCTTCAACTGTTTACAACTCCCTTCACGGCCTGACCGGTCTCCTGTGCAGGCCGCTCCCATCTTTTTCTCTTTCGAGTGACCAACACGCTTACCTCGAAATGCCATCGGCCACGGAGTCACGGCCCGCCAAGGCCTCCCGCACGCCCCCTCCCCCCCCCCTGTCTTGGGGTTCATCTGGGTCGCTTATCGACTCTGGTTGATGCTTGATCGGCGTTGGAGACCACAAAACCAGGGTCTGAGAGAAAGAAGAAAAAAAAGAAAGGGTGCGGTCAGAGACGGGACGGGATGTGGTCAAGGCCTGGTTCGGCCTGTTTCTATTTTCTTTCAGCTCGTCACATCGCCGCAGGAAGATCCTTGTCAACCCCCCCTCCCCCTCTCGTCGCCGGTCGACTGCATTTCCCTCCTCGCCCATTAAACGCTTAGAATATATGATACACAAAAGGCTCGGGTCTTTGTAGTGGTACAACAAGGCAGTCACCTCCCTCCCCCTTTTTTTTGTTTAAGTTCGTCTCTGCTTCATTTCCACGTCCTCCCATTGCCGCATACCCAGTCCCGCCAACGCTGAGTGTGTATAGTAAGAAAGTAAATGCATGATCTAGAGGACCACCCGGGGGGGGGGGGTTGTGGATGTTGAAATAGAAAGGGTGGGAAATGGCCATAAAATAGATAAGTAAAAACACTGTCAAACGCCCAAGCTATGCCAAAGTTTGTCGAAAATGCAAACAGGGGAAAATAAACAAAAGAGTCGAGTGAAGATTTCTGAAGTGCGTCTGGGCGCTGCGCATGTGCGTGGTTGGCGTACCGTTTGTCCGTTGTGCCGTTTTGCTTCCGTGCGGTGGAGTTGAGCGTGCGTCTCCGCGGGGGGGGGGAGGGGACAAGAGTTCTTGTCGTCGGGTCGCCGGGTCGTCGGCCGGTCAGCCTATTTCCCGCCCTCCCCCAACCGCTCAGTGACTTCTACGCCCCGGAGGCGCTCTTGTCCAGTCCTCGCAAGGGCGCGCCCGCCGATGGCGCCCGTCACCGGTCCTTGTACATCTTGGGCTTGAACCCGGCCTGCACCTCGGCTTCCTGCGCGGCGCGCTCGAGACCGGGCCGCACCTCGGCCTCGATGCGCTCGCGTGCGCGCAGGATCTTGCTCTGCAGGTAGAAGCTGCCGCCCTTTTTCGGGTCGTTGGTGTCAAACAGCCGCTTGAACCGGTCCAGCACCTCCTCCATGTTGTAGTTCTCGAGTGCCGCCGCGTTGCTGGCGCCGCCCGTTGGCGGCTTGGGCACGTTCAGGATCTGCGCGGCCTCGTCGAGCGTCATGCCGGACGCGAGGTTGGCACGGCCACCCAGCGCGGCACCGCCGTTCTTTGCCTGCGCGCGCGCATACTGGCTGGAGGCGTTGGCCTGCTTGTAGGCCTCGGAAAAGGCACGGCCGAGGACGCGGGAGCCGATGACGACCACCTGGGTAATGAGGCGGTAGGCCTGCGAGGTAGGGGAAAGAAGGAGAGGTCAGCCACGAGGAAGTAGGGTGAGGGGGGAGGGGGGCACCGGAGAGCCCATTGCGAGGGGGCCGGAAGGGGGCCGGGAGGTGGTTGGAGCATACCATTGTAAGAGAGGGTTCTCAAAGGTGATCCGGGAGGGGAAAGAGGCGGGGAACCGGATCGCGAGAAGAAAAGCGAGGCTCGCCGTGGAGGTTGTGCGCGGGCCGTTTGGGGGGGAGAGGGGGGGGGAGGGAAGGGGGAGGAGAACGAGGAGACAAAAAGAAACACGAAGAAAACAGCGGCCGGACAGCTGCCGAAAAGAGCGTGGTTCAGAGTGCTGTCGGTTGTGTCGTCGTCGTCGTCGTGCGCAGGGCAGGCGTTGTGGTCGAGAGGTGGACGCGGGAACGGAAGAAAGAAAAAAAACCGTAAAAGCGTGGAAGCGCAGAGGCGTCAGGCAATGGTGTAAAACCTGCGCGCGCCGGCCTGCAGCTTTTTTTCTGGGGACCTCGCCTTCGAATTGTTGCCGGCTGCACCTGCCCAGCGCCGCGCGAATCGAAAATTCCTTCTTTCCCCTTCCCCCAATTGTTCGCCCCCCTCTCCCCACACCGGCCACCGCCTGGCCGAGCGTCCCCGATTCAGGGCCCTCGAACAGCCTGTCGGATTAACGAGGCACCGAAAACTCGCGCTGCCCCTGCGCCACACTCGAACAGCCACACAAGTACGGAGGAACAGAGCTACGAATAGGCAGACTCCAATCCACGGCCAGTCTAGGAAGCCGCCAAAACACAGCGCCAGAAGCTAACAGCACAACGGCCAGCTGTACCAGAAGACGCTCCGAAAGGGGAAGCTCTCCTCTCTCTGCTCTGCGACCATCCCGTCTGCCATCCGTCTGCGCATCTGCCCCTTTTCTCCAGCGCCTGCATCGACGACAGCACCAACACACAGGCTGATCCTCGGACAGGCAGCACACGACGCACTGGACGCCGGCCCTGCTTTTGTCGCCGTGTTTTTCTCGCCCATCTCGAACTCCCTCGACGGCGCCGCATCCCTGCAGTTCCTTTGCGCCCTCGCTCGCTCTCCCACCAGCGCCCAGCTCGATCTCTCATCTCTCCTCCCTCCCTCTCTCTCAACCCCCCCTCCGTAGCACACGCTCCAATGTCACAATACTACGGCAGCCCCCAGGGCGGCAACCCGGCCTACGGGCCCGCCTCGGCGCAAAACCTCCAGTTCTACCCGTCCTCCTACTCACCAGGCGTGCCCGGCCAGCCCACGTCGGGCCACGGCTCCTACGGCTACGGCAATGCGGGCGGCGTCGCGTCGGCGTATGGCGGGTTCGGCGGCGCACCAGGCGGCGCCGGCGGCGTGTCGGGCCGCATGGGCGAGCAAGGCGGCCTGCGGACGGGCTGGCTGGCCGCCTTCTCGACAGAGGGGTACGACGGCGAGCCGCCGCTCTTGGAGGAGCTCGGCGTCAACTTTGGACACATCCAGGCAAAGGTAACGCCATCGGGGCCGCAACTGTGCAGGCACGGGTCTCTGATTTCTGTCGATGTTTTGCTGACACTCCTTTCTTTTTTTTCTTCTTCTTCTGCAGACCCTTGCTGTCCTGAATCCCTTCCAGCGCATCGACCAGCACCTCATGGACGACTCCGACCTCGCCGGCCCCATCATCTTCTTCCTGCTGTTCGGCACCTTCCTCCTCTTCTCGGGCAAGGTCCACTTTGGCTACATCTACGGCCTCGCCCTGCTGGGCTCCATCTCGCTGCACATCATCCTGTCGCTCATGTCGCCCGACGGCAACAGCCCCTCCGGCGCCGGCGGGCACGGCAGTGCCGGCCCGTCCTACGCGTCGCCCACGCCGGGCTACCCAGAGTCCGTGGCCACCGCGACAGGCATCGCCGGCGCGGGTGGTGTCGGTGTCGGTGGTGTGGGCGGCCCCAGCGGGCTGAGCGGCAGCATCTCGTCGTCTGCGGCTGCGGCGTCGGGCGGTGGTGGCGGTGGTGTTGGCGGCGGCGCTGCAGGCTCCGGGAAGCACGGCCGCAGCGGCAGCCTCAGCCAGCTGTCGAGCACGCTGACGTTTGTGCGGTCGGCGAGCGTGCTGGGCTACTGCCTGCTGCCGCTGGTGGCGACGAGCCTGGTGGGCATTGTGATGCCGATGGACACGCCGCTGGGCATTGTGATGACGACGGCGGCCATCTGTTGGTGCACGTACAGCGCGTCGGGCATGTTCTGTGCCGTGGGGCGCATGCGGGGGATGCGGGGGCTGGTGGCGTACCCCCTGGCGCTGTTCTACGTCGGGTTCGGCATCATGGGGGTGTTTAGCAGCCGGGGCAGCGGGTCGATGGCAAAAGTCATATCGGCGCGGACGCGTTCCTCATAAGGGCGCGAGGGTGAGGGTGGGGGTGAGGGTGAGGGTGAAGGTGAGGGTCAGGATGAGGAGAAAAGAATGCGGCAAGGGATGGGAGGAAAGGACGGGGCAATGGGGCATGGAACACGCAAGAGTGGGTGTGTGTGCCCCCAAAGAGGTCAATGTCTTGGGCCATGTACATATATGTATGTGGCGTATGCATATTCTGGAGATTCGAGGCGGTAGGGGGGGGGGTTGGGGTGAGATGTTGCATGCTGGTGGTGGTTCGGTGAACCCAGTCGATTTCTACGATCTGAGTTCACCTCGGCGTTCATGTTTTTTCTTCATTTTTCCTGGGGCAGGCGTCTTTATTTTAGTCAACGGCTCTCTCTCTCTCTCTCTCTCTCTCTGTGCTTTTTTTGTGTGGCCCTATTCTTCGTCTAATCTTGACAGAAAACCACAGCTCGCGAAACAGGGACGTCTTCGTCGCAGCAGGCAAGACAGAATGCAAAAATAAATAAGGGTAATACAACAGAGGCAAAATGGAAAACTTCAGCTCGCAAATTAGATGAGAAAGAAGGAAATAATCAAAACCCGAGACCCTGGGCCCTCCCCTGTCCTTTTTTTGTTGCCCTCACAGCCCTCACAGCTCTCAGGCTCCCATCTTCCCTCCCTTGTCTTGCTCCTTGTGTGCTTTGCCTTCTCGTCCAAACAGCCCAAACGACCCCGTCCACCGGTCTCTCCCTCCCGAGGGCCGTCTCGCTCCTGCTCTCTCTCTCTCTCTCTCTCTGGGAAACACGACGCAATAGTGAAGTGGAAATGAAGATGCCAGACGAAGAAGAAAGAAAAGACAATGCCCAAAAATAAACGGAAAAAAACATAAAAACAGGAGATGAGCAAAAAGAAAAGACTAATAGTACAAAAATTAAGACAAGAAAGAATCAGAACAGTCCCTCCTCTTTTCCTTCTGCCCTTTCTATCTTTTGAAAGAAGAAAAATCCTACTGTGCCTCGCTGGCCAGGATCGAAAACTGGCCACCCGCACCGGCAAACACCAGCTTCTTATCCCGGACCGCCGTGTTGTCGATGAGCGTGGGCGTCACAATGTCTTCGGTCGTGCCTTGCCCCGTCTGGTAGTTGGCCGAGAAGCCCCACGAGTACGCCTTGCCGTCACGCGTCAGCGCAAACGAGTTGTCCGTGCCGGCGCTGACGTGCACCACCGTCGCGGGCACATTGGGGAGCAGCGTCGGTGCCTTGAGGATGCGCGGCTTGCCGTACTCGTCGAAGATGGCGTTGTCCTCGTCAAAGACCGACGCGGCCAGGCCGACCTGGTGCCCGTCGATGCGGCCCCAGGCATAGAGCTTGCCGTCCTCGGTGCACGCCACCGAGTGGTGCTCGCCGCCGTCGATCTCAGCCACGCGCTGGCCCGCGAGGCCCTCGACGAGCGTCGCGTCCAGCACGGTCGCGTCCGAGTCGCCGGCGCCCTGGTCGTCCACGCTGAGCTGGCCAAAGTTGTTCAGGCCCCACGCGTAGACCTGACCCTTTTGGTCGAGCGCAAAGCTGTGGTACGACCCGCAGGCAATCTTGGCCACGTGCACGCCGCGCTTGAAGCCGACGCCGCCGGGGCGCAGGGCTGACTCCTTGATGTCGCGCTGCACGCAGCGGCGGCCCAGCTGGTTCTGCTCGGGGCAGCCCCACGTGAAGAGCTTGCCCTTGGCGTCGAGGGCCATGATGTGGTTGGAGCCGGTGGCCAGCGCCTTGACCTTCTTGGGCTCGGGCAGCAGGACGGGCGTCTTCTGCACGTCGACGCTGCGCGAGAAGCCCAGGATGCCGTCGGACGCGCGGAAGGTGCCCCAGCCGTAGACGCGACCGTCCTCGGTCAGCGCAAAGGAGGCGCTGTCGCTGGCGACGACTTGCACGAACTTGGTGCCGGGGACAATGTCGGAGGTGTCCACCTCGGCGGGGGTGCTCTCGTGGGGGTTCAGTCCGGTGTCGTCGTCATCGTCGTCGCTGTCACTGTCCGAGCCGCTGCCCTCCTTGCTCGCGTCGCGCAGCCCGCCGTCCCACGTGGTATCACGGCCCAGCGCGCCTTGGTCGTTGACGCCCCAGGTCAGGATCTTGTTGTCTTTCGTCAGGACCACGGCGTGCATGCCGCCGGCAGCGACCTGGACGACACCCACAGTAGACGCAGCCAGTTTAGCGTTGAGACGCGGGCGCTTGACATCCATGGGCTTCTTCCCATCGATGCGCACGCTGCCGAGGCCAAGCTCGCCGGCACCGCCCTCACCAAAGACGAAGACGTCGAGGACCTCGGTGGGTGCATAGTTTATCTTGACCCCAATCCGTCCGGCGGGCTTCTTGACAGGCGCGGCCGACTTGGGGGCAGCAGCGGCCGTCTTCGCAGGCTTCTTGGCACTGGCGGCAGCGGCGGCGGCGGCGGCGGCGGCGGCGGCGGCTTCGGCCCTCTCCTTCTCCTCCTTCTCCTTCTTCTCTTCTTCCGCCTCCTCTTCCTTCTTCTTCTGAGCTTCTGCTTCCTCCGCCTTGCGCTTGGCAGCGGCTGTCACCTTGGCCTTGGCTGCCTTTGTGGTGGGCGCTGGTGCCGGCGTTGCTGACTTGGCACGCTTCTTGGTGGTGTGGTCGCCGCCGTTCACGGCGGGCGCGGCATTCTCTTTGTTGGAGTCGGTGCCGGTGGGGGAGGCGATGATGGGCGCTGCCGTCGATGGGGTCTTTGCACGCACCGCGGCCGCGGCCGCTTTCTTGGCCGCCGGGGGAGCCGGGGTGGTCTCCTTCTTGGCTTTTTTCGCAGGCTTCACATCGTCGTGCGCGACGCCGTTCACGCCGTTCACGCCGTTCACGCCGTTCGTCTTGGCAGCGGGCACATCGTCGTCGCCGGCGGCGCGCTTCCGCTTCGTCGCGGTGGTCGTCGCCTTCACGGGCACCGGCTTGTCCGCTTTGGCTGCGGCGGCCGACTTCTTCGTGGCCGGTGCGGCCTTGGCCGTTGCGGCAGCTTTCCGTGGCGGCATTGTTGTGGAAAGTCGCTATGTGTATTTGTCGACGGCGAAGGAGAGATGGATGGAGAGACGAGAAAGGGACGAGAAAAGAAGAAAAGGAGACTTGTCGAGCGCCTGAACAGCACTGGATCCTGGGCCGGGCCCGAAATGGAGGGAAACTCGCTTTTCTTTCCTCTGATCGCTGTCAGAAAGCAGCAGTCGAGGGCGGATCGCGTTCGACAGAGATGGGGATGAAGATGAATGCGACGATGTGAAGCGGTGGTTTCGCTCTCTGTTTCTCTCTTCTCTCTTTTTTGGTGGCTCCGTCCTGGTCTCTCGTGTTTTCGGGCTGTACTGCTTTTTTTTTTGTCCCACAGCTCCTTCCCTCCCTTTTCCCCTGCTCTGTTTTTTCTGCCATTGTGTTGTGATTTGTTGTTGTCCAGGAACAGCGCGCTAGTCCGGAAGCGGTTGCGGAATGGGGCCACGCACGGCCTGGCCAACAGCTGTTTGCCAGTGAAGGGCAAGGCCGTTTGGCGCACTGAATTCACCGCCCGTTGGTATCGTGCGCTAAACTAGTCGCAGTTTGCAGCCCAACAGCAGAGCATAGGGACGACGCAGCAAACGCTGTCCTAGCCCGAGACAGCCCGCAGCGAGTCCTACGGAGGATTGATCGTTTGTGACTGCAAAGCGCCGTCGTTCCCGGGCTCCGCTCGAGTTGTCCGGAGTGTGACTCTACCGGTCTGCCGTTGCTGGCCTCAAGTTCGCCGAGAAAGGAAAGGGAAAGGGAAAGGCGAGCAGGGGGAGGAAAAAGAAACTCGGAAGCGAAGGGCGGCCAGGCCCAGACTGTCGAGGCTGCTGTGGTCGATGATACGAGAGGCTTTGTGCAGACGAGAGCCGCAAACGACTTCGCCAGGCAGACACGCTGGATGGAGTCGGGCTCCACCCTGAGTGGCAGGCCGGCCGCCCTGTTGGCCAGGCTAAGGCGCAGAGCTCCCTCCCGCTAAAGCCGCCAGCCCTGCCGCAGGCTCAAGGCGATTTCCAAGGCACAAGCAGGCCCTCCCACCCCCTATCGGGTCTGCACAGCCTTGTGCCATCTGCTAGTCCCGGCCTGGCTGGGGTTATTACTGCGGTGCCCAGAGTCGGATCAGGCTTCCCCCCGAACCACCACCACCCCCGGCAAGTCCTACGACACAACCCAAGGCTTCCACTTGCCGACCGGGGGGGGAGGGGAGAGGGAGAGGGAGATGGAGAGGGAGAGGGAGATGGAGAGGGAGGGGCTGATGCTTACTGTTTATCGTCCTGCCGCCGCCTTTGACTGGTGCGCTGTCGGCATCCACACGGCCCGGATGAGACGTCCCCCCCCCCCCCCTACTTGGCTGCAGCAGTATATAAGTGGTGGTGCTGCCTGGCCTCAACGCATTCTGTTGATCCTGTCATTCTTCTTTCACCAGCTCGTAGTATTTTCTTCCTTCCCCTCCATTGCCATTGACTCGCCTGCAGCATCTTCGTGTCGTCTCTCGTTGGCCGTTGCCGCCGTTGTCTTCTTGCACGCTTGTTGTTATTGCTCGTCCGCCATTCTCTTTCCCTTTATTTTTCATTCTTTTGTTCTTGAGTTCTTCTTGTTCATAGAGATACATATACTGTACACTCGCTTTCACCACTCCCCTCCCCCCTCCCCTCCTACCTCCTCGCCCACCTCCTCGTCCACCTCCTCGTCCGTTTCACACCTTGTCCGCCAAGATGCATCTCATGTCCAAGGAAGATATGAAGGAGACCGCCTGGCGGTGGCGATGCAAGGTCCTGCACACGACCGACGAGAAGACGCTGTCGGACTACAGCGACAGCACCTTTGAAGACAGCAAGAAGGACCTCGCGTTGGCGGGCGCCGCCCCGGCCGAGGGTGCCGCCCCGGCCAAGACCGCCACCAAGGGCCTCGCCAGCAGCACAGGTGCAAAGGATGCCGGCGGCAGCGGCCTCGGCAGCGCCGTCGCCGTCAAGACGCTGTACGAGGGCCCGAACAGCAACGAGAACTTCTTCAACTGGCAGGACTACCCGCCGCGGCAGTTGAGCAAGAGCGCCAGCCGCGTGCAGGACCGCGTCGCCATCAAGCTGTACAAGATCAAGGACAAGAACAAGCCCGTCATCGGCGGCCGCTTCTCCATGAAGTACCACCAGATCGACATCCAGAGCCCGCTGCTCCTGGCCGCCATGGCCCCCATCCTGCGCGACCAGGAGGACTTCTTCATGGACACCGAGGAGACCGTCTCGTTCAACGCGCCCTTCCGGCCGCTCTTCTTCTGCTACGACGCCTTTGTGGCCAAGCTGCGCGCGCTGCAGCCGGCCGCCGTGTCCGCCGAGGACGCCGCGCTGCAGCCGTTCCTCAAGCTGCTGGTCTGCGTGCTGGACGACATCTTTGCCGAGGTGCGCGCCAAGCGCCGCGGCCTGGTCGAGCGCGGGCTCCTGTCCTTTGAGCACGCCTGGACCTTCTTCCCGCGCAACGCCGTCGTGCGCACCCACGGCCACAACAGCGACGTGCTCAGCCGCGTCGTCGACACCACCTACATCAAGGGCATGGGCGCCGGCCTCGAGCGCCTCGTCCTGCGCACGCAGGTGCTGCGCTTCAACGGCGAAGCCTTTGTGTGGGAGCAGCAGGAGCTCAAGATCCCCCACTTCGCCGGCAACCGCCCGCTCCTCGAGTTCGACCACTACCCGCTCGACTTCTTGCCCGCCGCCGAGCAGGCCGCGCTCCAGGCGCGCCTGGCCGCGCGCGGCCGCCTCGTGCTGGACTGCCAGGGCCTCGAGTACCGCCACTACACCGGCGTCGGCCTGATGCAGAACGAGCAGGGCAAGGTCGAGAAGCACAACGTCGACTGCCGCGTGCTGGTCGACATCGTCGGCTACAACAAGCACCAGCTGGCCCAGGGCGTGCGCGAGGGCAAAGACCCGCAGGCGGCCAAGAAGGTCGTCCGGGGCACCGGCCGCTCCCATCCGCGAGACGGGCACAGGCACGGCAGAGGCTTGCGTCCAGATGCAGCGCCCCGCGCGCCCGCTGATGCTGACGACGACGGCGACGGAAAGAAGGGCAGCGGCGAGTCCGCCGAGGTCCGCCGCCTGAACGACGAGGAGAAGGCGCGCAACACGGCGGCCATGCTGGCCAAGCCCGAAGAGCTCATGTTTATGTCGCCCATGGTGGAGGGCTACGCGCTGAAGAACAAGCTGTGGTGTACGTGCTGTCCCCATTCCCTGCCCCCGCTTTCTTTCTAACCGCTCACACACCACCAGTCTCGTTCTTTGTCGAGGATCTCCGCCCCATCAAGTGGAACGACCAGGCCTACGACCACCTCGTGTACGACGAGCAGCAGAAGGATCTCGTCCTGTCCTTTGTCGAGAGCCACGGCCACACCAACTCCAAGATGGACGATGTGATTATTGGAAAGGGTACGCAGTCGTCCCCCCCCATCAAATTTGTGTTTTCTATACACGTACAATGTGCTTTTTGCTTGGTAGCTAACGGAACCTCTAGGCGACGGTCTGATCATCCTTCTCAGCGGGCCCCCCGGCACCGGCAAGACCCTGACCGCCGAAGCCATCGCCGACCGCACGCACCGGCCGCTCTTCTACCTGCAGGCCGAAGACCTCGGCGTCAACGCCGCCTCCCTGGGCGCCAACGTCAAGAAGGTGTTTGAGATGGCGACGGAGTGGGACGCCGTCATCCTGCTCGACGAGGCCGACGTCTTCATGGCCGAGCGCCACCCGCAGGACATTGCGCGCAACGAGCTGGTGTCCATCTTTCTGCGCGAGCTCGAGTACTTCCGCGGCATCATCTTTCTGACCACCAACCTGTACGACACCATCGACACCGCCTTCCGCAGCCGCGTCAGCCTGCACCTGCTGTTCCGCCCGCTGGCGGCCGAGGCGCGGCTCTCCGTGTGGCGCAAGTTCCTGGCGCGCGTCGAGGGGGCCATCGCAGTCGATGCCGATGCCGGTGTCGGTGTCGATGCCAGTGCCAGTGCCGGTGCCGAGGCTGAGGCGGCAGCCGATGTTGCAGTTGTGGCGGCCGCCGTGGCCGACGCAGCCGGCGCCAAAGGCTCCAAGGAATTGCCCGCCGTCCGCCTGCCTGGCACCATCACCGAGGAGGACGTCGTCGAGCTGTCGGCGTGGAACCTCAACGGCCGCGAGATCAAAACGGCCGTCAAGATGGTGACCTCGTGGTGCGCCCACAAGGGCCACGCCATCACGCTCGAGCGCATCGAGAACGGCATCCGCGTGACGTCGCCGCACGCGTCCAAGACGACGCCGGCGGGCGACGACCTGTATGACTGAGAGGGCGCCGGAAGGTAGATGGGTGGTCCGCAGGGTTGTGATGATCTGCGCCACGGGATGGTCTGTATTTTTTTTGTGTATACCCGGTCCATTTGCTTGCAAATCCGTCCTCTTTGTCCTTTTTTTTTTCTCGTGGGATTCTTTTTAGGGCTCCTTTTTGCTTTGATACTACTAGACACGCCTCAAACCTTGGCCGATGGCGAATTCAAGATATGGGCGGGCGTGCGTGTTGCTCTCGCCCTGCGCGGTTTTTCCGACAAGAAGTCACTGTTGCTGTTGTAGCTGTCGTTGTCGTTGTCGTCATTGTCGTCGTCTTGGAACTCGTGATACCCGTGGTACCCACGATACCCGTGATATCCAAGATGCCCGCTATACTCGCGGTACGCGTAGTAGTCGTTGTGCAGGGCCTCATACTCGCCGTCGCCCTCGTCTGCTTCAAAGACAGTTGCTGGTAGCTCGATCGTGACATGCCGCGGCCGGCGACCACTCTGATTGGCTCCCCCGAGACCACCACCCCTCCTTCTGAGACCGCCCGGCCGGCGACGGCGCATGGCCCCGACGCTCCGCACGACGGCCGACACGGTGCCGAACAGAACGAGCAGGGCCTCGAGGCCGAGCAGGACGATCCACACGCGGTTGAGCAGGCGTTGCTCGTCGTCGAAGAGGGTGGCGATCGAGAGCATCTTGGGGTGCTGGCGGAGCGACGAGACGCTTGGGAGAGAGGGGGCAGAGGGGAGAGACGAAAGGGGCGGAAGGGGGGGGAGGGAGGGGAGCGATAACAGAAATGGGAGAGGCGATAGAGATGATAGAGATGATAGAGATGATAACGAGGGAAGAGAGGGGAGAGAGGGGAGAGACGAAAGGGAAGAAAGACCGAAACACGCTGGGAGATGCATTTTGAAACGAAGGGGGGAAAACGCAAGGGCAAGAAAGAGGGGAGCGGAAACGAAACGTAAAGGCGTGAAAGGAGGTCACGATGCCCAGAAGCAAAAAGAGAGCCAACAGCAAAAACGAAAACCAAAAAGAAGCACAAATTGAAAGAACAGGAGGTTCGGCCGCGACAAAGAAACGCACACGAACGCTGAAGGATGGAAGAGTGTCAACCCAAAGATCCTTGTTTTCCCTTTTCGTCAGCGATGAATCCAAGATCTCTCTGCTTCTCTGCTTCTCTGCTTCTCTGCTTCTCGTTCAGTCTTGGGTGCCGCTCAACCACCTTTTTATTTGTCTCTGTTCCCTCTTCGTTCTTTTCTTTCCTTCTCTCTCGCACACATCTCTCCCCTCTTCTTTCTTCCATACCGCTTTTTGCTGTCCACTTTTTACTTTAACTGTCTTCGTCCTTGTTGGGCCTCTTTTTTTTTTGCTATCCCGTTTTCTGGCTTTAATCTGGGCCTCACCTACTTTTTGACCTGGACGTCTATTCCAGATTCCTCTTAAGCCGCCCCTCTCTTTTGCCCTGCGAAGCAACATAAAAATAGCGAAAATACCACCTTCGGAGGGGCCCGCAATCGACCGCAACGGGCATGGCGGGAAGGGTACAAAAACGGTTGGCTGAAAGAGAGGGAAGAGAGGGGGGGGCGGTAACAATGCCTTTCCTCGTTTCCTCTTTTTTCTCTCTCTCTGTCTCTCGGTTCTGGAAGGATACTCGACGATGCATACACTCGATTGAAAACCGGAAAAGGGGGCGAATCGATGATGGGTTGACAAGAGGAGAGGGGGGTAAGGGGGAAGAGTCAGAAAGAAAGAGAGAGAAGCCATCAAAGACTCGGCATGGTGACGAGGTAGCCGAGGGAATGGCGAGGGATAAGCGCTCTGGGAAGGAGTGTGGGAGAGTTTGATTGGAAACCTGCTGCCGGCTTAATATTCCGAGTCGTGATCGTATGGAGGACAGCGTGCCGAGAAGAAGAACGCGGCCTCTTTCTGGTTTCCAGTTCGAATGTCGGCTTTCTTTTATTTCGCCTTGTTTTATTCCTCTTTTTCTCCTCCGTCTCCCTTTTTGGTTGTGATTTGCGTGTTCGTCTCCTGCTTTTCGTGCGGTAGCATTGTTAGATCTGGACAGAAGCGGCAAAGCGTGAGATGCCGTGATAAGAGGAAAAGAAAAAGGCCCACAGAGAATCAGGCTGCGCAAGGCCGAGATGATAAGCGAATAGAAAAGGAAAGAAGAAACTAGCCGGATGTTTAATACTTTAATGTGTGCCTTTTACAGACGGCAATGTTTCATACAGTACAATTTATGCGCAGCAAAAGGCTATGTGTCCTCTGCTGTGCTTGTGCGCTCGAGTTGTAAAGGAGAATGAAATAAAGCAACCACGCAGCCAGTAGATTACGACACGTCCTAAAGAGCTCGGGAAGAAGGGGGTAGAGAAGATGGGAAACCAAAAGACACGGCGACATGAGAAAAGGAAAAGGGAAAGAGAAAAGAAAAGAAGAAAAAGAAAAAGAACAAACGACCCGTAAAATAAACAACTGCTGGCCGGACTTTTACCCGGACATCTTTCCCTACACACGGAAGAACAGCGGCACGACAAAACGGCAGAACAACAGACAAGAAAAAGAATGAAAAGGAGCAAACGTAAACGTTGAAACGAACAACAAATCACATCGACCAACTGACGGTCGTACTACTTGCTGCAAGTTCCAAGATGCAACACTGCATATTCAGTTAGCGATAATATTGAGTTAAGAGATCGGGAGGGTCTGCCCCGTGCGTCGAGGCATCTCATGCGTCGGCGAGTTCCGATACCGGAGCGCTGCACCGTGGGTCGTGACTGCCCCCTTTCCGGGCATAAGCAATAATACGGAGCAATACGCGCAGAATCGACCAGTTTTCTACCAGTTCGTACGTACACGGAGTACTGCGTTAAAGGTCGACCCCTTCCCAACCAAATGCAAACATGATACTCCGTACCTTGGATCCCTTCTGATCACCTCCCTCGTATCGTTCTCCGGAACACATTTCATGGACTTTCCCCCAATGCAGGCACAGCCCAGACCCGCTTCCCCAGTTTTTCCCCAGGATTTCCTGGGCCTCGCGCCCACTCTGTTCCCGTGACCCGCGCCCACACCAGGCCGATTCGAGCGCTAGCAGCGCCCCATGCAAGAGCAGTCCAGTTGTGTTTGGGGGCCTCTGGCAGTGGTCTTCTGGTGGCCTCACGCGTACGGGAGTCCACCGACACCACTGTAGCGCAACCTCGGAGACGCAAGCTCCCCCTGTAATACGGCTGACCCACTCGACCCACAGGCAGCTCTCGCTCGCCTGCAGACCCGCGTTGTGGAGCCTTAAAGACATCATTGTCGTCCTCCTTGTCGGGCCATTATGTCACTTCTGTCACGCCCCCCCCTCCTCCTCGTCTGCCTATTCGTTTTGTGTCCTCCCACGCCACTCGGCCTTTTGCCTGCGGTGGGTGGTCACGCGATTCCTCGTCAAGGGATGGCGAGACAGCAGCGCCTTTTGTCTCGCAGCCGCTTTGCATGGCAACCTCTTGTCGCCGGTTCCAATACTACCGCGATGAGTCAGAACCACATTGTTCGTAGCAGGGACAAAACACAGACGAGAGGGGAAAGAGCGACCAGGTAAAGAGACTCTTTCTGCTGGGAAGGGAGGGGCTGTCTCCACTGTTCAAACGGAGGTCACGTCACCCCCATCCAGCCCGCGCCTTCCGTGACCTCACACGTCGTTTGCGATGCGAGGGATGCTCCTGCCACAACCAGACACCTGCTGCGACGGCAAAACGGTTGGGGAAGAGAGAAGACGAGATGGGCAGCCATTGCAATGGGAGGGCTTCGCACGATTGGACCATTCTGCTCCATGGGCCAGGTCGGCCACAGGGGGCGCGCCAATCGACGCAGAGGGCTGACCGTGCCCACCTGCTCGCGACTGTGAAATTGCTCAACAACGCAACACGCAGTCGCAAAATATCGCCGGTGCCGCGCCAGGTGACCGATCGCTCCTGCCTGCCCCCTCTTTCCTCTGTCCCTCTTTCCCTCTTTCCCTCTTTCCCTCTTTCTCACTGCCGCCTTCCCCCCCCCGTCTTACCACCAGTCACCAACCATCTCATTCCCCATATTTCCACATTCGTCCGTAGCCCAGCTCTTGCCAGTAGCTCGTGACCTGTGTCTTTGTCGTCCGGCGCCTGGTCTTGGTCCGGTCGGTCCCACGTCCCTCTCGCCCCCTTTCTTCCTCTGAGACCCCCAGGTTGATGATGCCGTAGCACGTCCTGGCGGTCGTTGCCCGTAAAACATACAGCGGCAGGACCAGCTTGGAGGCGGCAGACGCCAGAGAATCGAGGGGAAAAGAGGGGAGGGGCGAGGGCCGCGGCTGCCGCTTTCTGCTGCTGCCGTGTCGTCTGCGTACTTGCCTCACCACGCTCACGCCTTCCACACACCACCGGCACGGGGACGGAGTACCTTCCTCGCACACGTAAGATATGTACCTTCTCACAGGGGCACGCCTGCAGGAAGCTTCGCGGCCATTCAGCCCCATCGCACCTTCCCCTTGTAGTTGCATCATTACACCTCCCCTCCGGCCCCCCCCCCTCCCAGTCTGTGTGCGTTTCCCCTCTTTCCGTCCTCTGCCTTCCCTCTCCCGTTCCCATTTCTACCCTTTCTTCCCCCGTTTCCCCTCCCCATTCCCTTTCCCCTTTTATCCCCCCTCCTTCCCGCCTCTTCTCCCCCTCCCTTTCTTCCCTTCTCCCATCCTCTTCCAAGCTCTGCTCTCGCCGTCTTCCCATTCAACCACACACAAAGCTCCATCACACCACACCTCCTGCAAGACACCGCAAGCTGTCGAATCAAACTCGGTAAGGCTGTTCCGAGCGATTCCATTGTTTCCCTGTCCTTCTTGTGTTCTATCCCTCGCGTCCTTTGCGCTTCTTTTGTTCTGTCTCGTAACCTCTGGCATCGTCGTGACCATCGTCGTCATAACCGTCATCAACAACAGCAGTCTGGGGATAACTTCGAACCGCCACCGCTAACAGAAAAGAAAACAGGCCACTGCCCACCTGTTCTTTCTCTCAATCGAGGACAACTCCCACTTTTCTCTTTCAAGCAACCCAAACCCTCCTCCAATCTTCACCATGTCCGAGCCATTAAAGAAGGTCGACTCCGCCGTCCAGGGCCTGTCATCGTCTCCTCCCAAGGAGAGGGGCCACCGGAAGTCCGGCTCCATGTCGTACCCCGATGTGCGCAGCATCAATGATCTAGGTATGTCGAGACTCTCCAGCCTCAGGTCACCGTTTTCTACCCTTGCGGGCGGTACGAGTACTGTGTTGTACGTAGCTGACGCCCTCCGTCTGCAGAGGCCGAGCGCATTGAGATCCAACTGCCCAAGGAGACGCAAACAACGGGATGGTATGTTGGCGTCTTCCGTCGCTTGTTGCCCCGGATTTTATACCTGCGCTGTGTGCCTCTTGTGCTGACCGCGCCAGGAAAATCAACACGTCCCCGCAAACAATTGAAGACAAGGAAATCCTCAAGAAGCTCCTGACCACCCCACCAATCAAGAAGATTGACCTGCACTTCCCACTGGGCCTTGAAGTCACTGCACGGAACATGAGGGGCGTCACCATCAAGGACGCCTTAGACGCCATCCACAAGGCATTCAAGAAGCGGGTATGTGCCATGAGACATGAGAACCCCCTTCTGTTGTTTGTTGCCAGGCTCTCAAGCTGACATGCCACCACCCAGGCCGACGACGAGCTCGATCTGGCCTACCTCAAGGGCTTTGAGTGGGACAAGGAGGAGTGCTGGACACGGCTCATTGTGCACCTGCAGCGCGAGCCTACGACCTCCGGCGGCGGCGGCCAGCAGAAGAAGAAGAAGAAGGGTTCGAACGAGTAATGAAGCTTCGGCCCCCTCTCCGATGTCTGGTAGCCGCCGCAGCGTCAGCGCTGCGACCTCCGCTGCAGACACGCCCGAACCTCCCTCTTACACCATTGCCATTCTCCATTCATCTACAAACGATGAATTGATAGCAAGAGCATGCCCCGCGGCGGCTCCTCTGCGAGGATCGCCCCCGGCAAGCCGCCTTGCCGTCCTTGTGAAGTCACCGCTTTGCGGAAGTACGATAGCTAAGCTAGCCCAAGAAACTCGGAAGCAGGATCAATTGACTCTTGCTGCGACCAAACTCTGCCTATAAAAACGTGGGAACGTAGTGTGCAGCAGTAGCATCAGCCTCGTAGGCTCGCGTCATGCGGCCTTCCGCGCGGAGTGGTTCGGTGCAGGCTAGCGAGGCTGCAGCCGTTCCTGGTGTCCGTTGCAGCCATTCCGAATGTGACAGAATATAAAACTGGGAGGAGTGGCTGCGCGCCGAGCGTGCGTCGAGCCTGTATTAAGCTTACTGCGGCGACACGTTGTGCGGCTGCCGTTTGCTGCTCTGGGTGGGCGGCAAGTAGGGCAGGCGTGGAGGCCTTTTAAGCCGACAGGGCGGAATCGCCTTCCGTCGGCTAACATCGGGGCAACGGCCCCATTCCACCAACGTCCTCCGTCGTCACTCACCCATCCCACCACACAACCTCGCAACGCAGCCAGTGCTCCGTGCATCCCATTTGCTCCGCGGGACTTCCCCCCGGGGCCCCAGGACGTCATGGCGCTGCTCCTCCGCATTTTCTTGTTTGTCACAAAAGGGAGCAGTCGCCCTCCGCATTGGCAAAGCGTCGCCGTTGGATAGTCTCCTCCTCTTTCTTCTTCTCTGTTATTTGTATTCTTGTCATCTTTTGGGGAGGTCCTTTCTTTCTTTCTTTTCTTGCATCGAGACGACCGTTGTACCGTTCCTTGTTATGTTTTTTGGTTTCTCTTTTTCTTAGAAAGGCTGTTACAATCCCCCCGAGACAACCTGCATAGCATCGCTCCTCAAACATGCCCGTCACCAACTTCAGCGTAAAGGAGAAGTACCGCTACCAGAACGGCTTCGACTCGTACCATGAGTATGCGCACAACCCCCAATGCATTCCCCTTCTACTCTTTCTCCCACTTCCCCCAACCTCCCTCGTCTTTTAAGACTAACCCTCCCCCCCCCCAGAACTGAGGCCGTCCCTGGTGCCCTCCCCATCGGCCAGAACTCGCCCCAGAAACCGGCCTATGGCCTCTACGCCGAGAAGTTCTCGGGCACCGCCTTCACCGCGCCGCGCTGCGAGAACAAGCAGTCCTGGCTGTACCGCATCACGCCCGCGTGCTCCCTGAGCCGGTTCCAGCCCGAGCAGGCCGAGCCGGCCGAGCAGGCCGAGCAGGCGTTCGTCCCTGCCGGCCAGCTCCACTACCTACCCGATCAGTTCCGCTGGGATCCGTTCCCCGACCCGGACCCGGAGACCGCACCGACGGACTTTATCAGCGGCCTGCGCCAGGTGGCGGGCGCCGGCGACCCCACGCTCAAGCAGGGCCTCGGCATTTTTGTGTATGCCGCGAACCGCTCCATGGCGCGGCGCAGCGCCTTTTACTCGGCCGACGGCGACTTGTTGATCGTGCCGCAGGCGGGCGCGCTGGACATCCGCACGGAGCTGGGGTGGCTGCTGGTGCGGCCGCTCGAGATCTGCGTGATTCCGCGTGGCGTGCGCTTCCAGGTGCACCTGCCGGCGGGCGCAGCTGCGGCGTCGTCGGCGGCGCGAGGCTATGCGCTGGAGCTCTACGAGGGCCACTTCCAGCTGCCGGAGCTGGGCCCGATCGGGTCCAACGGCCTGGCCAACGCACGCGACTTTCAGGTGCCGGTGGCCTGCTTCGACGATGGCGATGAAGGGGACGAAGAGGACGGAGAGGAGGAGACAGACGAGCACGGCGGCGCCTCGGCCGCCGAGTTTACGATCCGTGCCAAGGTCAACAACCGGCTGTTTGCGGCGCGGCAGGGGCACACGCCGTTTGACGTGGTGGCCTGGCACGGCACGTACTACCCGTTCAAGTACGACCTCGGCCGGTTCAACGTGATCGGGTCCATCAGCTACGACCACCCGGACCCGTCCATCTTCACGGTGCTGACGGCGCCGTCGGCGGGGGGGGCGCACGCAAAGGCCGGCACGGCGGTGGCCGACTTTGTCATCTTCCCGCCGCGCTGGCTCGTGGGCGAGGACACGTTCCGCCCGCCGTGGTACCACCGCAACACGATGAGCGAGTACATGGGCCTGCTGGCGGGCGCGTACGACGCCAAGGCCAGCGGCGCCGGCGGCTTTGTGCCCGGCGGCGCGAGCCTGCACAACACGATGAGCGGGCACGGGCCAGACGGCCCCAGCTACGCGGCGGCGCGCAACGAGCCGCAGCCGCAGCAGCCGGCCAAGGTCGGCGCCGGCAGCTGCGCGTTCATGTTTGAGACGTGCCTGATGCTGGGCGTCACGCCGTGGGCGATGCAGGCGACCAAGAAGAAGGGCGGCGGTGGCGGCGGCACAGTCCTGCAGCAGGACTACGTGACGCACAGCTGGGGCAAGCTGCCGCGGTACTGGAAACGGCCGGACGGGGTGGGCAAGGCAGACGGTCACCTGCTCAAGGAGGCATGAGAGAGCTGCATCTTGGGGGACGCAGAGGCTGTCAGGAAGGACCTACATGCATTGGATATGGGCCGCGTCTTTGGGGGGATATGCTCCATCTAGGCCAGGAAAGAGAGACGAAGTTTTAAAAATTGATGTGAGAATTGGAATGGAGAGGGGATGGATCTCCTTTGTAAAGAAGTACAAGACACAAAAGAATCTGATTTGCATAATAGACAATCATGAAACATAGCCCTCCCATCCCGATGTTCTTTTTTTTTACTGGTGACGGCGAGCAAAGAAAAAGGTATCCCAAGAATCCATTATAGGCTCGTACAAGTTACGCGTGTTGTGTATCCAGAAACCAAAAAAAAAAACAAAAAAAGACGAAAACGAATCATCAAAGTCGTAAGGTCGTATAGCATACAGCATGGCTCTCCCCCCTTTCCCTTCTTCCCTCGTTTACATTGGCTTCTGCGCATAAATGACCTGCAGCGGAAAGTACGCGTGCACGGACGGGTCCATGATGGCCTTGCGCACGTCGATGAGGAAGATCTCGATCTGCGTGGGCGTCCAGCCCAGGCCGCCCGCGGTGGTGCCGAGCGGGCGGCAGGACCAGGCGCGCAGGCCGTCGAGCAGGGCGCCGCGCAGCAGCTCGCCGCAGCGGCGCAGGTCGCTGCGGCGCGGCCAGGCGCCCAGCGGGCACTTGTGGGTGACGACGCGCACGCCGCGGAAGCCGGCCTGGCGCAGCTCGTGGGCCAGCGCGCGCTCGTGGGCGGCCGGGTCGTCGACCAGCCGCAGCAGGTCGGCGGCGGCGGCGAGGCGGGGCGAGCGGCCGAGGCCGAGGCTGACGTAGTGCAGAAAGTCGCGGAGCGCGTTGGGGGCGTGGGCGGCGCCCGGGGTGGCGCCCGGGGTGGAGGCCGGAGTGGAGGCCGCCGAGGAGGAGGAGGGGCCGTCGCCGTCGCCATCGCCGTCGCCGTCACCGTAGTCGTCGTCACCTCCACCGCCACCGCCACCGCCACCGCCACCGCCACCGCCATCGTAGAAGCCCAGGTGCGGCAGAAGCTCCTGGAACTCGACAAAGCCGCCCGGCGCGAGGTGCTTGAAGATGCGGGCCAGCAGGGCGGGGCGGTCGTCGACGGCCCAGAGGGCGAAGCGCATGTGGACAAAGTCAAAGCAGCGCGCGGGGTGCGGCCAGGGGTCCTCAAAGTCGTCGATGGAGAAGAAGACGTTCTCGGGCACGCGGGCGGGCTGGATGGGCGAGAGGTCGACGCCGCGGACGACGGCTTGGGGGTAGCGGTCGCCGAGCTCAATGGCCCAGATGCCGCTGCCGGTGCCGAGGTCGTAGACGGAGCCGCCGCCGGCCAGGCGGTGGTGCACGGGCGCGTAGAACAGGTGCTCGCCCATCAGCGTCGTCGCCATGGCGTGCTTCATGTCGTCGCGGTTTTTCTCGGCCTCGTCGTTGGGCAGCGCGTAGAGCTTGCTGTTGCTGCCGTCGCCCCCCCCTCCTCCCCCTCCTCTTCCGCCTCCACTGCTGCTGCGGGCGGCGGATCGTGTAAAGCCGTGGAACTGCAGCCCCGCCTCGTACACGTGTTCCCTGACGCTGCTCGACACCGACGACGGGTAGCCGTCGTCGTCGTCGTCGTTGTCGGCAGTGGCAGCGGTGGCAGTGGTGATCGCAGTAGAAGCCGTGGTGGCAGACGGCCCCGCGGTGTAGCCATAGTGATGACCAGCGTCGTAGAAGCTGCTGCCGGTGCCGTAGTAGGTGTTTGCACTGGCGCTTCTGTAGCTCTCCCCAGCATAGGGCGGACCTCGTGCTCCGTCTCCTCCCGCAGCCGCGACGCCGGCGTAGTAGTATTGCTCGCTGTAGTAGCCGCCCTCGGCCGCCGGGTGGCGCGAGGCCTCTGCGTAGAAGTCGCCCCCTCCTCCTCTAGGCAGGGCCGCCTCTACTATTCCGCCAGTCCCACCAACCGGGCCGCCTGAGCTACCGCCGCCGCAGCCGTCCTCTGCAGCAGGGCTGAGCAGAGAGAGTATATTCAAGCTGGCACCATAGGTGCTGCTGCCACTGCCGCTGCTGCTGTGATATTGCTGCTGCTGCGGCTGCTGCGGCTGCTGCGGCTGCTGTCCCTGAACCGACGATGAGGAAGACGACGGTGCGCCATTATGACGATGGTGGCGACCGCTGTTGCTGTGGCTATGGCTGTGGTGACGGTGGCTGCTGCCGCCGCCGCTGCTGCTGGTCTTGTTGTTGCTACTGCTAGCAGACATCGAAAAGAACCCCATGGTAGCCAGCCGGGAGGTGGTGCTGATGCCCCCTTTTTTTTGAAAGTAGTCAACCACAAAATGCCCAGGGCCCTGGTATGTGGTCTATTTCCGTTCCCCGTCAAAGCTTGCTGTCTTGGTTGGGTGGTGACGTTAGCTTCTGTGTGTTCCGAAGAATACGAGGTGAACGACGATCCCGAGAATGATAAAAGGGGGGCGGTGAATAAATGGTGTGGAAAGATGGAGAACAAATGTGATGGGAAGGCAGAAGACGAGGGGGAGAGAGAGAGAGAGAGAGAGAGAGAGAGAGAGCAAGTTGGGAACGGGCAGACAGACATATATAAAGGAAACAAACAACGCCCGCGTCGTGGCCCGGCTGGGGTAGGGGAGCAGGAACCAAAGCACGGTCGGGCAACGAAGACCGCCGTATGGTCGTATCGACAGCAGACCTTTCAACCACAAAAAGAAAGCACAACAACACTCTATCGAATGCAAGGCGTAACAAGCGGAGGCATTGTGTGAGAGAAGTGTCACCCTGACCCCCCTACCTCCCTCTATGTCTCGAAAGAAGGATCATCCGGGACTGGCATTTTCAGCCCACCTTCAACAAGGGTTGTGCCAGCATTTGGGGCTAGCCCCGGTTTCTTTTTCTGTTTTCTCTCGTTTTGTTTGGCTTTCCTCAACCCCCCCCCCCCCCCTTCCGCTTTGCCTTTTTATCTCTTTTATCATGGTTCTTTTTTCCTTGACCGCCTCTCCACCTCTCATCGCATTCTGAGGCAGGGGGAAGGGGGGGGGCTGGCACAGGACTTCCCGTACGTGGTACCTGTAGGGTGTATGCAGCTGAACACGGAGGGTTGGGTACAGAGTACAGAGTTTTGTAGAAGAGTGGAGATGACAAGGAGAAAGAGGAGGACGGGTGCCGCTTGATGAGCTGTCCCGACAGACTGGGTCCAAGAGGCGTCCACAACAGGCAGAACAGGTGGTCTCCTTTTTTTGTTTCTCTCTGTCCTCTGGTTCGCCATCTCTCCCGTTCTGCGTCACTCTGCTCTCCGCCTGTGTTGCCAGGTGTCATATAGGTGAAAAAGACAGGGGTGTAGGTGGAGGCTGTACCGCGTCGAGGCCAAGAAGAAGGAAAAAAGAAAAGAAAAATAAGGACAGGAACGAGAGGACGGAGAAAGAAAGACCGGAAACGGGGGGGGGGGGGGGGGGGCAGAGTGGTGCAACTCTTACCTGGGCTGTGTCTCATGGGGCAGGGCGAGGAGCGAGAGGCGAGAGAGAGCCGAAAGGGGGGTCGGGAAAAGGAAGAAAAGAGAGGATGAAGGCGAGTACGGGTGAAAAGGCACCGTCTCTTCGCCTTCTCTCTTATGCTTTGCTTTCTCGAAGATCCTTCACAGCTTTCGTCGGCCGGTCGGTAAGAAATCATAGAACGTGATTGGCTTTGGGAAGGAAAAGAAAGACCAGCAAAGACAACGATGCCACTGGGAGAGGGAAAAAAGGGAGGGGCGAGAGAGGGTGGGTTGGGCAGGTCGATCCACAGCGGGTGCCTTTTCCATGGGACAGGAGAGAGCGCGGGAGAAAGAGAAAGAAGCGGTGGGCTGTCTCTGGGCCGACTTCATCTCAGGAGGCGAGGAGAAAAAGGAAAAGAACAGAGACGAGAAGGGGAGGGGGGGGGCATCCGGACAGGGAGGGAGAGTACGAGGAGACAAGAAGGGAAACTCTTTTCTGGGGCACGGTGGAAGAATACATTGTCGACCGTGCAGACCAGACTGCTGGGTCTACGGAGCAGAGTAGAACGATGTGTGTCTATCCTACAGGAGTGGGGAGAGGGGGGGGGGGCTACGATAGGAGCAGTGGGTTCCGTGAAGACGGCCGGTGTGGTGGAAGAGAGAGCCGCCGTGCAGAGCGGCACGGTCGAGGAGGGGGAGCATGCAGAGGCCATGGAGTTGCAAGAGCAATCCATCAAGAGGATCCATGGGTTTCTTCTTGGCGAGACGAGGGAGAAGAGTGGCAGAGAGTGCCGTCTTCCCAACAGGGTGGGCGACCCGAGACTCTGGTCGGGAAACACGGCAAGGCCTAATAATAAACACTGGGAATCAGACTACGGAGTCGGCTTGGGCCACCCTCTCCAGAAGAAAAGAGGGAAAAAGAGGAAACGAGGGAGAAGGAGGGGGGGGGAGCAGGAAAGGGAAAGGGGCAAAATGGAGGAAACGAGCCGTTTGTGGGTGGGCAACTTGGCATGGACAGGGGGTCGCAGCCCTCCCGCCGGGTCAGACAAACGTTCTCAGCGCTTGCTTTCCCAGGCCTTTTATCCCTCTTTTTTCTCACGCCTCCTTTTCCCGGTCTCCCTGGTCCGGCGTCGACCCCTGCTTCGTTGGCATCCGCGCCAGCCCCCGGCCGCCCACGACGACCCTCGACCTGCAGGACGGGCTCTCATTGGGTCGTTTAGGGGCACGCTCGCTCCACGATGCAACGCGACGCTTTTGGGCTATCTGGGATTTGTATTTTGTCACCGGAGAGGAAGAAACGAGAGAAAGAGGCGGCACGCTGGGAGATGCAAAGCGGAAAGGATCGTCGAGGAGGGGAAGCCTCGAGTGTCTCGAAATCATACGAGGCATGCGGTGCGACCGGTCCTGTCTCTCCCCTCTCTCTCTTTCTCTCTTTCTGTCTTTCCCATTCTCACCTCTTCTCTCGTCTAGGCTCATCCTCGGGCGTCGTAGTGCATACAGGAGACAGACAGGAGGGCAGGAGAGGAGGGGGGCCACCCCAGGCGGCCACCCACCCTCTTTGGCAGAATGCAACCCAGCCCGGTTTCCCACGGGACCCGTTTGGCTGGGTTCGTCTGGTTTTTGTCTCTCTGTCTCAGTTCGTCGCTTGGCTCGGCTCGCCGGTGTTCACCTGCATTTACGTCGTACTTGAGCGTTCACCTTCTGTTTGCTCCTGGTTTCTTGCCATGCCACGGTGTTTTGAGGTTTCTTTTCCATGTCTCCAGAGAGAGAGAGAGAGATAGAGAGAGAGAAAGAAAAAGGTCACAGCAGAACACCATCCTCCAGACACCCCAGCATCAGCGCTGCAACTGTGCACGGGCTAGATAACGCCCCAAAGTGTCAGAGTCAACGTGAACGGGCCATCCCTCCCCGTCTTTCCCCTCCTTTTCGTCTCCCATGAGCACATAGTGCTCTCTTCCTTTCTGACTTCTAATCCCCATTCTCTCTAGCATCGTCGCCCCCTCCCCCCCCCCCTCAATAGTCTAGCCTTGTTCGCAGTTGCTTGTCGGTCTTCTTTCTAGTGTGGGGGGGTTTTCCTCCTTTGGGACTGAGGGTCTTCTTGCACGTTGTTTCCCAGTCTCGAGATAAGGTCAGGATGAAAGGTGAAGGCAGTCTAGACAGGACGACGACGATCACGCGGCCCCCCTTAGCTCGCCTGCTCGCCTGCTCGCCTACTCGGCCGCCGTGACCGACGTGTGCAGCCGGCCAACAAACCGCGCCTGCAGCCGTGCCGCCGTCACGCGGAAGCAGTCGGGCAGCCACTGCCGCAGTGCCGCGTCGTTGGCGTCGTCGCCGTCGCCCTGGCCCTGCACCATGGCCGCCACCGCCCGCCCGCACGGCCACGAGTAGACCATGCCGTGGCCCTGGAACGCGCAGCACAGCCAGAGGCCGGGGACCTTGTTCTGTCCCTTGCGGCCGGTCCCCGCCGCCGTCTGCTGCTCCGTGTCCACCATCTCGCCCACGAGAGGGTATCCGTCCGGCGTGTAGCCCATGATGCCCGTCCACTCGGCCCGGATGCGGCCGTCCGGGTGGTCCGCGCCCCAGTGCCGGTCGCGCCCAAAGTACCGCACCGGCGCCTCACGCAGGTACGCCGACACGGCGGCGTTGAGCGTCGTATCGTCGGTTGTGCCGTACTCGCAGAGGCCGCCGCCGTCGCTGGTCTCCTCCCGCGCAAACTTGAGGCCGCCTCCGATGATCACATCCCCCGCACACGTGGCCGTCGGCGGCCGCGTGATCATGTACTCGTAGCCCTGGTCGTAGATGAAGCTGTAGGTTGTCTCGAGGCCGGTGGCGGTTGGGCTGCTGCCGCCGCTGCCGCCGCCGCCGCCCCCCGGCATGCGCGAGCCCGGCCGGTGCATGGCAATCTGCCCCCGCAGCGGCACGACGACGCCCTGCAGCGCCGGCACGAGGAACGCCGTGTACGCGTTGGTGGCCAGGACGACGTGGCGCGCCGCCACCACAGCACCGTCGCGGCCCGTCGTCACCAGCCACCGGGGGGCATCGCCGCCGTCTCCGGCGCCGCCCTTTTTTCTCTCCACAGACAGCACCTCCGTGTTCGCCTGCAGGTTGAGCCCCTGCTCGAGACACTGCTTCAGAATGCCCACGGTGAAGCGGTACGCCGACACGCTGCCGGCCGGGTACTTGACGACGCCGCAGATGGGCTTGCCGCCTGCACCATCACCATCACCACCACCAACACCGTCGTCGTCCGCGCAGGGGAACCGTGTCAGCGCCTCCTCGCGGCTGAACAGCGTGTACTCCGCCGCCGGGTCGCCGGGCGGCATGGCGGCCTGCATGGCGGCGACGGCCTGCTGCGCGCGGGCCCACTGGGCCGGGTCGTAAATGACATCAATCGTGTCGCAGGCGCGGGCGTCGCAGTCGATGGGACGCCGCAGCGGCTGCGCACCCGCCGCCAGGCGGTGCACGGCGCGCAGCCCGGCGAGCTCGAGCCGGGCAATCTGCACAGCGGCGGCGGTGCCGAGCGCGGCGGCGTGGTCGAGGAACGAGCGGTACGATGCCGCCTTGGTGTGGCCGCCGTTGCGGCCGGTCGCGCCGGAGCACGCCTGCCGGGCCTCGAGCATGAGGACGGAGGGGCCGCCCGCTGCGCCCACTGTCCTCGTCGTCCTCGTCGTCCTCGTCGTCCTCGTGCTGCTGCTACCGCCCTCTGCCTCCTCGTCGTCGTCCCCGCACAAAAGGTGCCAGGCGACCGACGCGCCCGTGATGCCGCTCCCGACAATGACAACGTCGACCGCGGCGGGCAGCACGTCGGTCGAGCGCAGGTCGGCGACGGCGGCGTCGGGCGGGTCCTGCCAGAACGGCGTCGTCGGGTGGGCGCGCGGCGGCGTGACGGGGATCCGGGCGCGGGCGTCCATTGGCGGGATTTCGGTTCTCTCTTCGTTCTTGTTTCTAAATGGGCTCTATGTTTTTTTTTCTGGGCTTCAAAAAGGCCGGCGACGTCGTTGCAAACAATGTTGATGTATCTGTCTGACCAGACGAGATACCAACATCCCCCTCCCCTCCCTTTCCAAACGGCGTCCTACCATCGGGCTAAAGACGATTGGTCCCACGGCTCCTCGTAATCAGTTTGATAACACAAAAAGACCTCGCGAGCTGTGAAACGGCCAGAAAGACGAGAGGGGAAGGCAAACTGGGCAGCATGCATCTCCCCCCCTTCTTTGCTTTACTGTTTTCTCCATCGTCATCTTGCCCCCCCCCCCCCCCCATTTCTTTTTTGTTTCCTATACCTCCTCCTCAACGGACGACCAACAACGTCAGCCCACGTCACGCACAGCCTCAGCCCCGGAAATCGCGTCCGTGGTGGCCGTTGTGAGTTTATTCACAGCCAAGGCCTCACTCTGGTCATTGTGCGCTCTTCGCAGCACGTCTACGAGGCAGCCCGCCGTCGTCTTGTTAGTCACAGAGAGGAGTCACTGTACCCTGCTCCTGACAAACCACTTTTTTGTGACACCTCTACCCCATCGGCGTGACAGATTGACGCCGACGGTGTGTAGACAGCCTTGTTCTTGCAAAACCGTGCCTTATTTTCACATCGCATCTTGCCAGCATATTCTGCCTTGTCCAGCGAGCCATCCTGCTTGCCCGCGGGGATGGCATGTGGTCCGGAAGAAGGCTACTTTGCATCTCGACGTACAAAGGGAGGGGGGGGGTGTCATTAAGAGACGAGGCACCCCAGACTCGCCGAGCGTACCTCGTTCTCAACGATACAAAACAAAAAGAGCTGCTCCCCTCTTCCGCAGTCACGGCTTGACGCCTTCATCAGAAAGACGAAAGGGTTCCCTCTCATGTGAGTGTGTTCACGGGGGTGGAGAAAAGGGAGTAGTGGTCACATGCCGCATCACACCTCTTTCTTATTCGACAGGCACGGGAAGCGAGGGCAGGCCGTATTGCTTCCGCGTAAGATACGAGTATGCCTACGGAGTACAGCCCACACAAAAACGACGCGAAACAGTCTGTCGCCTTGTGCTTCTGGAACTGGACACAAGAGTCAGCCCTGGGCTAGTAACCGTCTGTGACCCAATCGAGAGTCAGCGGTGCAGGTTGGCCCTACGACTGGACGAGGGGAGAAGACGAAGGGGAACGGCGAAAGAAGGGCGTGGGGGTCCGAAGATGGAAAGCCAGTAATAAGAAGAACATCTCTACGGAGCACTCGTGGACAGACCTGCCGAGCCAACGGCTGGCCGCCGATTTCGTGTTACCAGCGCTGCCTGCACCCCACCGAGCCGTAGTTTCTGGTTCTGGTTTTCTTCTTCTGGCTGCTGCCTATTCGGCTTGATAGCACCCCCTTGTCCTCAGAAAGGGGCGAAAGAAGGGGAGTTGATTGCGTGAATCTCAAAGGCTGCCTACGGTGGGCAAAGTTCACGGGCTCTCCTCCCCCTTCCAAGGCTAGATCGAGAGAGATATCTCACAAGAGACATGCCAAAAGAAGAAGGCAAAGACTCCGTGTAAGTCGGAGGCAAAAAAAAAGGGGGGGCACAAAGGAGGGGAGTGGGGAGGGTGAAGGAGAGGGTTGAATAGGGGGGGGGGTGGCAAATTGGGGAGACCAGAAAGGCTCGTCCACTACCAAGAGGCAAAGGACAGCAGGGAAGGGGGGGGCAAAGATCCCATGTTCGTTTGTTGCGCGCGTATTGGAGAAAGAGAGGAAGAGAGGAAGAGGGAGAGAAAGAATGCCAAACCAGATAAGGGAAAAGGAAAAGGGGGAGGACTCGCCAACACGTCCAAACAAAACCAGAAATGAAACGGAGGAGTGGCAAGTGACTCACTCGTCCAAATAGGACCGGGGGGGTGTGAAAGAAGAAGGAGCCTTTCCTCGTCAAATAAGAGATACAATACTTACTCCGTACTCGTACGGCGTGCTTCGGGGGTGGTCGTAAACAAAATCACTGCTCATTTCCCACTCACGTATCGAACGCCAGGGCATCGCCGCCACCGTTGAGCTCCTGGTGCCTGACCCGTACGCACGATAGCACCTCAGCACCTTTTGTCTGGCCGTGTTTCCTCCTTATATTGGTCCGTACTAAACTTCCATATCAGTGTGCTAAAATAAAAATAAAAAGGTACATTGGACCGGAGGCAGAAGGGGAGGGGTGTAGATTTCGGGGGAATGTACCAGTCTTTTTGCTGTCCAAGCTTTCATTTTTTGAGAGAACCTCTCTCGAACAGCCCAGAAAGAACAAGATGGAAACCAAAAGAGAGAGGAAAAAACGGGGGGGGGGTGGGGGGGAGAAAAGGAGGCGAAAAAGAGAGAGAGAAAACGGGCTGTGCTGTTCCGCCGTAGGATTTTGTTACAGCGGAGAGGTCCTCCTTTTAGGCCCCGGTTTTTTTGGTTGGCGGGCCCGCCCGACGGGCGGTTGTTTTGGTGCCTAACGGTCACGTGGGGCGCGCCGCAGCAGCCCGCCGCCCGCAGCCCACAGCCCAACCGCCCTGGCGCATCGCCGCGTTGTAAGATACACCATGGCGGCCGTCTGGACGCATATGCTGTTTGGCGCCGGCGGCTCTCGACCGCATGGCATGCGGCGGTTTTTTCACAAGCACAAGTACAAGCACATGCATACGTGTACGTGTTTTGTCTTTGTATCTTTGCAGGCAATGACAACGCCGAGCCCGGGAGACTGCGCCGCATCGCGGTACGAGGGGCTTCGATCTGCTTCCTTGGCCATCCTTGGTCGTCGTCTTCGGTTGTGTGCTCGCCGGTTGGGTGGCCACTCTTCTTCTCGTATTTCCTCGTTTGGAATCCAGGTTACGCCATGCTGACAAAAGGGAACACTCGTCAGAGTCCAGGTTCCTGCCCAGACAAAGTGAAGAAGAAAAAAAGAACAGGAGAAAGACTAGCCATCTCTTCTCCCCTGTGCTCAACAAACTATTTACCGTCCCAGCAGCAACCGGCATGGTCAATGCCATTGCCTCTCTTCTTCTTTCCCCTCCCGTTTGTTCTCGCCGGAGGCAACCCGCCAGATACACACCTCGCCCTCGCCCGTCCGCCGAGCGGCTCCAGGAACAGAACGTCGGTCAGCGCAATGTTATCCAGGATTGTAAAGCACGCCCCCCACCCCTCCACTTGCTTCTTGGTAGCTACCTTTTTTGTCTTGGGCTTTGATACAGGAATGAGTCTTTGAACCAGGGGGGGGGGGGGGGGGGAAAGGGCCTCCTCCTTTTTTGGGTTTCTTTCTTTTGCACTAGTTGTCCGTGGTCCGCACATGCACGCATCACACCCCTCCCCTTCCCCGATGACGGAGTCGAGAGGCCTTGCGGACCCTCGAGCCTTTGAGCCCTCGAACACAACGCGCGGTATTACGGTACACAAAGGAAGGGCGGCAAGGCGCAAGACCCACGCTGCGGGTGGTCATGCGTTGGCAGCTATCAAGACGGGGAGGAGAGGGGAGGGGAGGGAGGGGTGTAGACAAGAGAAGCGGAAGAAGGAGAGAGAGAGACTATGTCTACTGTCGACGATGCCCACCCATCATGACAGTCTGCAGTGCAACGACGGGACCCTACATTTGTTCTTCCCTGTGCATGCAGCCTCCTTGTTCTCCGGAGAGCCGAACAGACCCTCCGGGTCGTGCTGAAACCAGCAGACAGCTGACAAGCTCACTCGAGTCCATGCAGGCCGAGATGCTTCCATGTGGGCCAGACAGACAGACACCGAGGCAGAGGTAGGTGGACGGAGGAAGACACGTCAAACCGGGAAGAGAACTTGGGAAGGGGGGGATGCATGCAGCATGCTGTGTTGCCCGCCCTGTCATCCTGTCACCATCGTTGCTCGTTATCTTTTGCAAAATCTTAGGCACTCCACCGATGTTGTGTCATTGGGAGCGCCCATGAGGTCTTGCTGCACGCAATGAACGTCGTCAAAGACAATCTCCCCCCTTCGAGATATGGCATCAACCCGACAAGACGATTTGCAGCTCATCGAGACCCCCCTTGATAACGATGGGCCTTTGCCACGCCGTCCGAGCCGGGCGTAGGGGTGTGTGATGCTGTCCTTTTTTCTCCAGTCTTTTTTTATTTGTTTTCAAAAAGAGAGATAACGAAGGTAAAGGGGGGGGGGGGACAGCGCAGTCCTCCGTTGATGGCCAGCGACCAGTGATTCCTGAGGCGAAGCTATCAGGATCACAGCGTCTATCCACCTTTATATTTTATATTGTATTTTTGGGCTTCCTCATCCGTGAACAACTCATCCATGCAGTGTGGGAAAGCCATTGAGACTACGAGGAAAGGATTTCCGTGGAAGAAGGAAGAAGAAAAAGACAAGAAAAGAGAAAATGTGGCTGTGAGAGAATACACTCAGATTAGCCCGTGTCTTCCGTTCTCGGACCTGCAATGTCGGTGAAGAGAGCGACAGAGGACAAAATAAGTACACGAAAGACAGGGAGGATAAGAAAAAAACAATGGGAACCGTTGGGCTGCTCATGCCATTAAGCTACCACACACCTCTAACCGGGTGCGAACCCAACCTGTTTTGACCGTAAGCCGTCCGTTTTCGGGGCCGGCCAGAGTTGTGGCCTAGTGAATCAACGAGTAGTTTTTTCCTTTTATATTTTTAAAAAGGAATAAAAGAAGAAAAGAAAAATAGAAAAAGAAAAAGAAAAAGAAAAAGAGGGGGGGGGAGACCAGTGACAGCGCATAGCATCAGAGGACACAGCGGTCTCTACGATGGCGACCTGCTATTAATAAAAAAAAGACCGTGACGCTGGCCGTCCTCCTACGACGTATCTCTTTTGTTTTCCCTGTTTGGGACACGGTGAGCATGAAGGTGACGGGACAGGACACACACACAACACCCCCAAAAATGACAACGGCCTTTTCGAAGGAGAAACTTTCCTCCTGGGTAGCAATGGAGACAAGAACGGTTCGAAGGAGCAAGAGAAGAGAAAAAAAGGAATGCGGTGCATCTGCAGCTGCCATCCCGCAGGAGCAGTTTTTTTTTTTTTTTTGTCTCCGACTCGTTACCAACGCCTCGCTAGTCGACCAACAGCGAGGGGACGGCATGTCCAGGCCCAGGCCCAGGCCCAGGCGTAGCGGTTATACTGCTGTTGCGTTTGTGGGATACTATGGACGGAGACGTGCTTTGCTGTCATTTGTTCTTGTGCTTCCGGTCGCGCGCGCACGCGCGCGTGGGCGGGTTGTGGGTGTGTGTTCCGTGCGCGCCGTTCGCTGTGCTGCAATGCAACGGCACTACTGCGGGAAGAGAGGGTTGCTGTCTCTCCTTTGGCGACGGGTTGTCTTTCTGTTTCTGGTAACTTTGGGATGTCTTTGCCAGGACGCCGTGCGCCGTACCGCGTACTTGCTCTTGTCAACATGGCAAACTACAGAGTATCTCCCTCCCCCCCCCTCCCCCCCCTCCCCCCCCCCCTTTACAGGCCCTTGCTCTTTTGTATCTTAGAAGCAATGCGCCTCCGTCGATCATCTTATGCACTCTGAGAAGACGCGAGATGAAGAAGCAGAGAGGATGAGAAAGAAAAAAAGAAAGAAAAAGAAAACTGAAGATCCCAAGCATTTTCCCAGGGCCAGCCGCGCCGGGTTGAGACCAGGATTCGTGCAGGACGGAAGGAGATGTCAACGGTTCGATAGTCAGATATCTGTGCTCGTATCTCAAGATACGGAGAACGGACCGTAGCTAGAACGGGCAACTGCAACTCCTACCTGTAGTTTGTCGGGCGTATTTTTCAGGCTGCAGGGGGGGGGGGGGGGTACAAGAGGATGGAGGGTGGTAGTCGACAGGCCGCTCCCACTAGCTTGCGCCCTTGTCAATATGTATGGCTACCCAATCGGGGCGGCGGCCGTTTTTTTGTTGTTGTTGTTCTTTCTGGTCTTCTTTTTGTGGCCGTGTCCCGTTCTTCCTCGCGGTGAGCAGCAAACAGCAAGCGAGACTTTGTCCACCGCGCTTTTTACCCACCAGTTCCCTGCTGCCAGAGGTTGGACAGCAATGCAGGATGCACGAGAGGCGAGCCAATCGAGAGAAGAAGAGGAAGAAAAAGAAAAGAAAAAAAACGAGAACGGTGACTACAAGGGCTAAAAATCAAGCGAATGAGACAGGAGAAAGCAGCCCCCCTTCCCCCCTGGAGGAGGGAATGGGGCTGCCAGCAGACGAGCCAAAAAGAAGGAAGGGGGGCGGCCATGGGAGTCCCTCCGTACGTCGTAGCATCTTGCGAGTTGCGTCGGCCAGGCCAAGGCGAGGCTGTTTCCTGGTTTTTTCCTTTCTTCTTTTGTTCTTCCTCCTGGGGTTCCTTGGTGCCGAGTAACCAGCCCGAACAAGCAGGGCAGTTTGTATCCTACTACTCCGTACCGGTGATCCTTTTAGGGAGGAGACAGACACACCGCATCGAGAGAAGAAGAAAAGGACAAAGGGGGGGAAGAAGGGGGAGGGACAAAAAAGGTAGGTGCCGTAAAAACCACAAAAACAAAGTGTGGGATGGGGCATAGACGAGGACAAGGGGCCAATAGGCATTAGACTTTTCTTTTTTGTGACTGTACGGGAAGGAAAACAGGGGGGCCTACGGTAAAGGTGGCAAAATCTTCATTTTATTTCGTGTGGTCACAGCGGCAGAAACCAACCGCAATAAAACAAAATAAAAGAAGAGAGAAGAACAGAACTACGTCGTAATACGTCGCACTCGTAGACAGGAGGCACAAAGCAGAACCTGGTGAAGCCAGGCAGACGACAAGAGAAACGCGAGAAACGCGCGCGGGAGGAAAGCACGAGGCGAGAGGAGGAGAAAAGAGAAAAGAAAAAAAAAGAAAAATGGACCGGAACGGACGTCGAGAAGGAAGCCCCATGGCCGTGACGTGCCGTTGAAAATTTTCACTCTGGAGAATACGACGTGCTCTCGTACTCGTAAAATATGGACAAGGCCCCAGTTCCTTCTGCCGGGCGTCGACACAACAGGACAGGGAAAAGAATCCCTTGCCATGCCGGCAGCGTCAAAAGTAAGAGAAGAATACAAAGCAATGTGTTGGGGCGGTCTCTTTTCCGAGCTCACCGTCCACGGCTGCTTGTTGGGGCGTGTTTAGCATCTTACTCGTACTTGTATCTTCGTACTCGTCTTACAGAAAGAGAAGAGGCTCTCTTGCGTCTTCGGCCCGAGCATTCCCCCCATTCCCCTTTCCTCTCCCTTTCTCGTCGTGTTTGTTTTCTTTTTTTTCTTCTATTTCTTTTCGTCTTCTTCGCTCTCCGCATCTTCCCATCGTCCCATCATCCCTCGTCCTGTCGAGACCGCAAGGCGAGTATGACTCTTGTCCGTCTCCGAGCAAGGAATGCCCAACTGCACGATATGCTTATGCCTGCTGGCGCTGTACTTGCATCGTACCGTATGCTGGGGTGCCGAGGATCCCGCTTGTTCCCATTCCTCGTCAATGTCCACACACTGTTATTTTATTTTGATTTTGGTTCTGCCACTCCACTATGGGCGCTAGTCTAGGGTGAAAGGAAAAAAGGGGGGGAGGAGAGGGAGGGGTGTGCGTTGCCGTACATATGTACAGAGCACGGAGTCCAGGATGTGGAAACGGACCGTCCTGGAATATTACCAGGTGAAAAAAAATCAACTCTTTTTTCGTTCAAGGGGGGAAGGGCAAAAAAAGATACTTCCAGACGGCCGGGTGGGTCTCTAAGCTTTGTTTACCAAGACACAATCCGCACCCGCCCCTTTTGTACGTCGTATTTCTCCTTTCTCCCTTTTTGATTTTCTTCTTTTCTTTTTCTTTTTCTGGCTCACCGTGTCTTCGTCCTTCTTCTCCCTTGGCGAGACATGAAAGAGGAGTGCATACTGAGTACAAACCCGTAGCATTTTGTCTCGCACTTGAGCGAAATACTCTGCAGCTGTACTCGTGCTCGCACAATCATTGGACCAGTTCCGAAACCCTCCAACCTCCAAGTTTTGGCGGTGCATCGTTTTGGTCTGCAAGGGGGGAAAAGGGAGAGGGGAACGAACAACGGGCTGGCAAACGGCCATTGCTCCTCCGGAGGGGGAGGAGATACACCATACATACGACGTACGTCGTACGTCGTACTCCTCTTACTCGTAACGTCTTAGGGGGAGGCAAACTTGCCGGACTGCCTCTCTGGCGGAACCACGGAAGGCGGGACGGGGCCGCGAAACGAGACGGGCTGGGAAGCAGTATTGCCTAGCTCTGGGCCCCACGAGGGATTGCCATCGACCCCGTCTGCGCTTCGTGCAAGTGGTGTTTTGCTGTTAGCGGGAAGCGATGAAGGGCGGGAAAGGTGGCAGAGCCCGGCTGGCCCAGCTAGCTGAACAAGGGAGAGAACGGTCGGATGCCTCTTCTTTTCTTCTTTTGTCCTTTTTTTTTGGGCGGTATCGTGCACATGTGATGCATCCGCCAATGATCGACGACGTTCTGCGGTGTGCTCCCTCGCCGTCCCGTCCAAGATAAGCTCGTGTTATTCATTTTCTTTTCTTTTCTTCTTTTCTGCTTCTTATGTCGTATCTGACTCCCCCCTTTCAGCTCCCTCGTGCACACGACATGTCAGCTGCAGTCGTGCTGTGTTTCCCAAGAGCGTTTTTTATTGATTGGACGCCTCTTTTTCCTCCTCGTGTTTCCTTTCCTCACCTCCTTGCGAGCATCTTCGATGTTCTGCCATTTCTATTGCCGGACAAAAAGTTTGGTACGCGCGTGTGCTCGTACGACGTAGAACGGGGAGAGATTACAAGGGGAGGAAGAGAAAAAAAGGGAGGGGGGCCAGATGGAGGCTGAAAGAAAAAAGAGACAAGACTTGCCTGCGGGCGGGGAACACCAACCCCCGGTCTGTCCTCTTTCGCTTTGTTCGAAACAAAAAAAAAAAAAAGAGAAGAAGTGAGGGAGGCAGAGGCGTTTGTTGATTCAGTTGTCCAGCCACCCCCCCCTCCCCCCCCTTCTCTCTGTACTCCGTATTTTACCCTGCCATCCCGCCGCTCTCATCGGCCTGGGATTCCAGCCCGTGTTTTGAAGAGAACGGCCGAGCCCTGCCCCCTCCCCCCTGTGCACCGTCGCACAGCCAATTCCCAGCCCGTCTCTTTAGCCTGGCGGCAATTTTGAGGGAGCATGGGCGACGTCGGTGTGACATTCTGTTTTGTAGCTTTGTTCTCCGTGAAAACAACGGGGAGGAAGAGGGGGGGGGGGGGGGGATGAAAGAAAAAACCGTTGTTGCCGTCACCGTCTCTGTCACTAGGACTGAAACACACGGTCTACATGTTCCTCGAGGAGGAGACGGCGTTCCCGAAAGACGAGGTCGCCGACCACGGCCTGGTCCAAGGGAATGCCGTAGAGCGGCTTCAGCGCGTCCGTCACCGGGTTTCGCGGTCCTATGTCGTTCCGCATGCGGACCTCGAGATCAAACCAGCCCCACCACTCGAGCTGCGGCCTGAAGTCGGCCATGCGCTGTTTCAGCACGCAGACCTGCCGGTTCAGCCGGCCGAGGCGCTGGTTGCGCTCCTCTTGGAAGGGGGTGGCGCTGCCGCAGAGGAGACCACTGGCGCGTCGATGGGTAGTCTCTGCTGCTGCTTCTTCTGCAGCTGTCGCCGGCGGGTATCGTTTCTGCTGTCGCCGGTAGGCCCGGCGCACGGCGTCGCGCGACTCGCGGCAGGCGGTCCACAGGCCACCGTCGCCGAGAAGGGAGGACACGGGCTGCCGGCCGCGCAGGGCAAACGGCGGGGCATGTGGCTTCGTTGGCCGCGTCCTCGGCGGCGGCGTTGTTGGCGGGTCGAGCAGCTGCACCGTGGCCAGATAGTGCACACAGGGCGGCGGGTTGGCGGCCAGCTCCCAGATCATGGCTCGCAGCTCTGGCGGCAGATTGCCAAAGCAGGAGAAGGACTCACCAACGGCGACCACCAGCCGGTTCTCCCGCCACCAGCCGGGGCGATAAGGGAACAGGGGGCTCACCGGTACCACCACCGTCAGCGCCGTGCCGGCTGCGCCGACGATGCTGTGGACAGTGCTCACGACCGAGTCGAACGCCGAGTCCCGACTCAGTGTTTCGCGCTTCAGTTCCTCCGGGGCTTCGCTCACAGCTTCGCAGAATTGTAAGAAGTCCATTGCACCCCAAACAAGGTAGGCGTCCAACCGATCCAGGGCCATGGCGGACAGGCGTTCAAAGACTCGTCGACAAACCCGAAGCACCAGAAAAAGAAAGACAAAAAGAGGGAGAAGCTGTAGGCTGAGAACGAAAGGAGGAGATGGAAACGGTTGTACGGATGGGAGGGGAAGAAGAAAAAGGAAGACGAAAAATGAGAACGACAGAGGGAAAGCGAAGAGTCAAAGTAAAGTTCTCATCCTGGCCACCGCACTTCCAACCGTGTATTTGCTTACGCAGTACTCACGGAAAGATCGACACCACCTCACAAAGCTCGTTCTCTGCTTCTTACATACTTTGAGCTGGGAAAACCAAGCCCCAGAAAGGCTCGTTTTATCCCGTTGATGCATCGCCCATCGGCCGCTTTTTTTTTTGTGGCTTTGAAGCGCAAAGCAATCATAACCTACGAGAGCAGTAGCAGCCTGTCTGATTCGTCTGGACCATCTACTTAGACGGAAGTGCAAACAGAAAAATGGCAGAGGAGACATGTAGACGGCATGGGGCGGAGTGAGGTTTGTCGTGATAGCATTGACTGTGCAAAGCCGCGATGACCCTTAGGAAAGCATTAATACATACGATCGATACGTTTCCGCGTAGGGCCAGGGCTAGTGGCCGTGATGTGGGTCACATGCTCCATACCAGCAACGTGCGGAGTTGTCGTGTGTCGACACGTGACTCGGGATGGCGGAGAGGGACAAGTGTCATTTGCGGCATCTGGTCGTCGACGGGTGCCTGCCAAAGGCCAAAACACAAGGCGTGGCAAAGACGCGCAGAAGGGGAAGCGGCGACGTGCAGCATTGCCACAGCCTCGGCGCCGCACCTTCCTTCGTAGCAATCTGGATCGCGGGCGATAGGCGGCCGCGATGCGCGGCGCGCCACAAGGCTGCCTAGGAACGGACTGTTGCACCGCCCCGCCGCGCATCGCGGCCCTTTTGCAGCGTGCATTCCGACATTCCCCTCTGGGCTGCTGGCCGCGAACATCGCCAACACGCGCATGTCGTGGTGCGTGTTCTCCGTGTTCTCCGTGTTCTTGTGTTCTTGTGTGCTTCTTGTGTGCTTTCGCCACCACGCTCGTCACGCTCCCCGCTGCCTGGCCAAAGAACAAGACATATAAAGCGTCGGCTTGCGCCGTCTTTTGCGTCCCAGGCAGCGTGCAAACCAAAACAAGAAGCGGGCAGCCGCAGCGACAGCCGGAGGAAAGGGCCAAACGATCGCCGCAACGCGAAACACGCACACGCACACGCACACGCTGTCCGTCACTGGCGCAGCAATTACGTCGGCGGGGCGTGCGCATCCTGCTTTGTCTTGGTTTCCTCGTCTCCTCTTCGTCACCTTCTTCTTCTTTCCAGAAGCCTGCTCGACTGGGCAGGAGGGCGGAATGCCAAGGCAGGAAACAGAGCAAAGCAGCCAAAAGCAACCGAAGTGACTCCTCGAACGAGCGGAACGGCGTGCGGCCGGCCACTCCACCTCGGGGACGAGAGCAGCAAAAAAAAACCCCAAAAAACCACACAACCAAATCTCGCTTACTCGTACGCTGGGATTTTGGTAAATTGCTTTTTCCTTGTTGGCTCCTCTCTGATCGACACATCCCGGTCGCAAAAGAAGAAAAAGAGGGAAGAGGAAGGGGGAAGGGGAAGAAAAAAACCGAAGAAAAAAAACCACCCCTTGCTGGACCACCCTTCCGCCCTTCCACGGCGCCCACAATCCTGCTCCATCCCTCCTTTCCCAGCCCGCGGAAATTTGCCATTTTCCCAACACTCGCCCGACCCGCTCCTGTCTCCGCCCCCCGTCAGGACGGTACGCTACGAGTACTCGTATTGCGACGGAGGCCAGGGTCGAGACGAAGGAGAAGGAAAGGAACAGAAACGAAAAAAATAAAATAAAAGATAAGATCGACAGCGACGACAACGGCTGCCAAATCGTTTGTCACGCACCGGTTGCCTCTCGCACGTTCCGTTCACGAGTCAGCTGTCGTGCGGCGCCGAACAAAGCAGGCTGAGCAGCGCAGGACGGCCAGACGTGAGGAATCCTCGGTTCTGACAGGCTGCGCGGTGTTCGCCACGGTCGCATCCCCAGCCAGTCAACGCACAGCACGGCAGGGAACGGGCGAAACGGAGACACCCGCCAGCCAATCGCCCGTTCCATCACCGGGCCCGTCTAGCGCACACGCTGGAAGGCACGCTGGAAGGCACGCTGGAAGGGAACCAGTGCGAAGGGTTGTGGAATCTCGCGTGGCTGGGGGACCCAAGGTGTGACTAATCTCTGCCCGAAGAGAACAGCACGGAACAAGGCAGAACAAAAGAAGCAGCAGCGACCAAGCACAGGCCTTCCTCCCCCCTGCCAGAGCGCCCGGGTCTGCGCGGCGCAGAAAAAGATACTTCGTTGCTAGAGCCACCCCCCTCCTCCACCGTCCGCAGGGCGCCGCTCCCGAAGTACCCAAGTGCCCAAGTACCTCTTGCGGCTAGCGTCCCTGTTTTAACGTGTTCTGCCATCCCTCCCCTTTCCCTTTACACCCCCCCCCCCTTTCCCGTTCGTGCCTTCCCTCCTCACGGAAAGGTCCAAACCGCGGCGTGCCCCTTCCCTTCTCGTCCCTAACGTACTTTGCGTATAATAAGATAAAACCCACCCAACCTTCTGAATTTTCCTTCTTCTCCCCCCCCCCTTTCCTTTCCCTTTTTTCGCTTCTCCTTTTCCCTCATCATCTTGGCTTCTCGCCAACAGCCTATATACAGCACTTCAACACCGCGCTCTTCCCCAGAACCGTCTATTGACCGAGCATTGCGTTCGCCGTCATTGCCACTTCTCTCACACCCACCACATTTCTAGGGACTCTGGATTCTTCGCGAAGCGTCCAGTTCCTTCTCGCAGAGGAAAGCAAAAACAGACCTCACCAAACACACATCCGCCATCAGAGTGCGACCTGCCGTCGACCTTTGATGACCAATTCGCCTCGTCCTTTCTGAACCACCAGAAACCACCCCGAGGATCCAACGCCCCTCAAACCCGCTGCAACGGCACCCAACATCCTTTGATATGTTCTCCAACAGTCGACGGCTTTCCCTCCCTCCTCTTGCCGACCACATACCAAGGTGACTGGTGTCACTCTCTTCTCCTCGCGCGCCACGACACCGGCGTGACTTGTCTTCGTTCCGTCCTCCCCCTCCCCTTCCCCTCCCCCAGCCGCGATCGCGACCGTGCCCGTCTTAACGGTCACGGCCTCGATCCCCTCCGCCACCACGGCTGCTTCCTCTGTTTCCTCGACTCCGCGACGACGACGTCACAGGTCCTCTTCTTCGCTCTCGGGCATCATCCCGTTCCTCTTCATCTCCCCTAAACCGAAACAGAGGTCGTCCCACAGACACTCCACATCCACATCTACGGTATTTGCGGCCACGCGCGACGCGGCTTCTCACCACTACTACCCCCACGACGAGCGTCCGCCTTCGTCCGCACGTCGGCTCAGCACGTCGGGCGGCGCACACAGGGGCCCTCTGCTCCACCACGGCCACGACGCCTACGACCCATACGACACATACGACCCATACGACTTCTACGGCGACCGCCCGGCCGTCACCATGAACACCACCTACTCCCCCTACGCGTCGGCGCCTGCCGACTACTACTACGACAAGAAGGACTACGTCAGCCCGTCGCCGACACCATCGCCGCGTGGACCGACCTCCTACTATGGCAACCAGCCGCAGCGTCCGGCAACGCGTGCGCACTTCCGCCACATGAGCTCCGGCGGTGGCGGCGGTGGAGCGGGCGCCAGCGCCAGTGCCGGCGCCTTCCACGAGTACGCTGGCAACAGCTCCTCCTCCCGGCCGCCAACCTTCTCGCCGCGGTACACGAGCGATGGCCACTACGCCACAGCCAATGTGAGTTCATCGCGCTCGGCGCAGAAGCAACCGGCACCAACTTGGACGAGTCCTCGGCCCCCGCGGCGCGAGCGACGCAGCGCTTCCTTCTCCTACTATCGGGCCTTAGACTCCATTGGGGACTCCGACGAGGACGAGCTGATCAAGATCGACGGCATCACTTATGTGTTGCCCGCGCGGTCGAGACGGAGAACGCACAGGGGCCACGATGCCTCCTACTACCGCAGCAGTGACAAGCTTTATGACCGCTGCGATGCCGTATACGGAACTAACCACCCCCACCACTACACACAGGGCGGCTACAATAGTTTCGTGGAGAAGGACGTTGGTCCCGGTTTCGAGTCGCCGCGTTTCTATGAGCCGGCCGAGGCGTCCCGGCGCACAACGCCCACGGGCCCTGCCGCACACATCCGCCGCTCGTCCACAACCATGCCCATGCCGGCGCGGCCGCAGACGGCGCGTCCGACCAGCTCGCACTACCACCCCCCACCTTCCGGGCGTAAGCCGTCGTCGGCGGCGGCGCCCAAGTCCACGCCGCCGCCACCCAAGGCGACCGAGGCCGACGCGAAGCAGTTCCGCATCCCGGCTGGCTACTCGCTCAAGAACTGGGATCCGACGGAGGAGCCCATCATGCTGCTGGGGAGCGTGTTCGACGCCAACTCTCTAGGCAAGTGGATTTACGATTGGACCACGTACCATCACGGGCCCACGTCGCCGATCTCCGAGGTTGCCGGCGAGCTGTGGCTGCTGCTGATCCAGCTGTCGGGCAAGATCAAGCGCACGGACGAGGTGATGCCGCGCGTGCGCACCAAGGAGAACCGGGAGATGCTCGAGGACTTTATCAGCTCGGGCGAGCGCCTGACGGACAAGCTGCGCAAGCTGCTCAAGACGTGCGAGGCGCCGATGCTCCGCACTGGCAAGCGCGACAAGACGCAGCTCGGCAAGAATGCCGGGATTGAGTTTGTCGAGACGCTGTTTGGGCGCGAGCGCGAGATGGAGAAGACGGAGCGCTTCATGCAGTCGGTCCGTCTGTGGAACTTGCGGTTCGATGCCAACTGCGAGGACATCCTCCGGAAGCCCACCCAGTAGATGGGTGTGTCGGATTCCGGGGGAGCGTCTGAGTGTGTTTCAATCTCTGCATGTTCTCCCCCCCCCCCCCCCCCTCCGCAACTTGAAAAAGAACCAACCACCAAAAAATCTCCGAAGAGAAAAAAAGGACAAAAACAACTCGAGCGACGCCGTTTCGTCGTTCACACAACTTGTACTACCACCATCATCTGGCTTTCGCATAGGAGTCCTTTTTCTTATTGGATACCCCGGACGTTTTCCAGGATCTTTTCCCCTTTTCTCTCTCAAGGAGTTCTCCTTTTTCTGTTCTTTTTTGTCGGCTCGTCTCGTTTTTTTATATCCTTCTTCCCCGGTCCCGGGGAATGATAGACCTGGATGGTGCACAACCGCATCGCATAATGGCAACAAACTGCTTTCTTTCTTGTCTTGTCATTACTACTTTTCTCTTTTTTGAGATACCCAAACTTCCTGGTTTCCATGGCGCGCAATCCAACACCCCCGCAACCTTTTTTTATATTCCATCGACACATGGCTTCTTTCTACACGCCACATCCCGCCCAACTCTCTCTCTGTCTCTCTCTCTCTCCCACATTACTTGGAACTGGATTGTCTTATCTCTATGGGCACTACGAAGAGCGCTCACGACGATGTGCAGAGGGCTGAAACAGCAAAATACAAAATCCTGGAGCCAATGCCTCGTGCTCTTTTTTTTTTGTCTCTATCTCTCGGTCTATCTCTCTCTACTCACAAGTTACGGTTCGTTTTGCTCCCCTCTCCTGGGGGATGCAGGGTTTTTCTTTTTCTTTCCCCTGGGTTTTGCACGCATTTGGACGGTGGGCGGCGGATTCTTAGAAAAAAGCACCCGGGATTGCAAAAGTTTCTCTTTACTGTTTTCGCTTTGGTTTGTTGTGTTGCGTGAGAGGAGAGGGGCAGTGGGTTGAGAGAGGAAGGGCAAGACGAGAGAGCAGTGGTGGCTGCGGTGCTTGCTGCGTGTACGATGCTGGATTGCAGATCTCGATCTTGAGCGGTTTGCGTTTCTTCTTTTATGCTTGCTTGTTTGGTTTTTTTGCGTCTCTGCCTGCGTTTGCATGTTTTCTTCAACTGTCTTGTCGTGTTTCGTTGTATAGAAGTCTCGTACGGATGAGATTTCCTGGCTTTTGTTGTCTCTTTGGAAAAGGGGAGGGGGTCGGGTACAACTGTCCTCCTTTCCTCTCCCTCTTCCATGGACTGGCTAGTTGGCGGTGGGAATGGATTTTTATTTTGGACAGACTAATTCGGAGAGACTGGTTGTTGTTTGTTTTGATTTTTTGCAGTGTTTTCTTTTCCCTTCTCTTATATATTTCTGCCGCGGGAACACATCGCAGGGCGTTCTGTTTTCGCTCCCGGCTCTTTTTTTTGGTTTACTTCTTTTCTTCTTTTTCCTTTCCAGCATGTCGTCGCAGGACGGATCTCGGAGATATACCCCCTTCCTTTTTTTTGTCATGGCAAAAGTCAATTTTGAGGGTTTTCAGGGCTTTCCTTTTTCTCTTTCCGCGAAATCTTTAGATTATGTTTTTTTGTCTTGCCTTTTTTTACCAGTTGTTGTTGTTTAGATTGTCCGAAGGAGGCGAATTCACATTCCATACTCTCAAAAAACCAATAAAAAACAATGTATCGCGCACAAACAGATATTGAAAACAATATTAAAAAACAAAAAAGAACAGTTACGTTAAAAAAGAACAAACCGCCTGACAGTCTGCGTTCGCAAGAGGGGGAGGGGAAACGAACTGATGGTGACAAGGCTGATGGTGCACCCCCCCCCCCCCTCTCTTCGTTGACGCCCAACCAACCTGCATTAGTCTCGAGAAGAGAAGCAGACCAAACGAGGCAGCGGTTAAACAAGGATGTCGAAAAAAGAAAGAAGAAAAAAGAAAGAAAATACAAATTGTGCCCCGCGGCCACCACATTAAAAAACCAGTAAAAAAACACCATCCCCTTCCCCCGGCATGCTCTTGTCAATCGATGGAATGGTGAGGAAAGGCCTTGCAATTGTTGCGTCAGGTGGGAGATGACGAGAACTGGTGACGAAACGACACGGGCCATAAAAACTGCTCTCGGATCGAGCGGCCGTTTTCGTGGGCCACAACCCCTCCAACCCTCCAACCCTCCAACCCTCCCCCAAACCGGTTGGGCACAAAGAACCTTGCGACGGAGGGTGCCCGGGAGAAGGCGGGCGGGCGGGCAGGGGGGGGGGAGGGAAGAGGGTGGGTTTGGTGTCCGCCCGTTTCCTTGATCGGTTCGTCAGAAAAGGGACTCCCTCGGTTCGACGAACGCCAGGGTGTCTGTCTGGGTGGGGGGAGAGAGAGAGAGAGAGAGAGAGAGAGAGAGAGAGAGAGAGAGAGAGAGAGAGAGAGGGCCGCCATCGCGCCGTCGTCGTTTATCTCTCCTCTTCTCTGTCTCGCCGTCTGCACGGGGGGGAGGGGGGGAGGGCCTGTGCTTGAACCAGAAGCGGCTCTGACACGCGGAGAAAAGAAAGAAACAGAAAAAGCACGGGCGGGGTTTGAAAGACGGCCGAGGACGATCCCAAGACGAGGCGCTATAAACCAAAAGAAGAGAGCAAAATAAGAATAAAACAAAACAAAACAAAACAAAACAGGGCGCGCACCGAGAAGGGCACCCACACCAGACACACGATGACGATGCTCGCACGACGCCCGAACAGCCGCAGCCTGTTTGCGGCGAGAAGGCACGTTCCAGGCAGACCGGCAGACAGGCAGACAGGCAGACAGGCAGTGTGGCCTCGCCTGTCCACACCCTTCCACCACCCGCCCCCTCAGCGACTGGCCGCAGCCTCCTCTGCCCTGCCTCCTCGTTCCTCGTTCCTCGTTCCTCGTTCCTCCTCCCTCCTTCTTCCTTCTTCCCTCTTCCTTCTACCAGGTCTCTGCCTCTGCAGCCGACAGGGCTGAGACAAAAGGGAACTGGCTACATCTGGCGGCCGGTTCTGCGGCCAGAGCAGTATATGTATATGTATGAGCGCCGGCAATCGGGAAGAGGGAAAGGGAAATACGCAAAAGAGGCCCGGCCATGGCCTGGCCATGCCACGGGGTGGTCTGTCGTCGCCTCCAGGCCCGCCACAGTCGCTGTGCTGGTCCTGCCAGAAGTATCTTGGGCTTTGCACTGTTCGTATGTCTGTCCACCCTCTCTCCCCCCCGCGCGGGCACTTGTGCAGTTTCTCACACGCAGCCGTAGTCTTATTTCTTCTTCTTCTTCTTCTTCTTTTTAAAGGGATTCGTCGGTTGCCCCCCCCCGCGTTTCTCTCGTTGCATTTTCCGTTGCCCTCCCCCCTCCTCTACGTAAACCTGGGCGCTTACAGCCTCTTCCCCCCCTCCCCCCGCCCCTCACTTTTCTTCTTCTTTTCCTCTTCCTGCCTTTTCTCTTTCTCGTCGACGGCTGTATCCTCTTCATTTTCGTCACCGGTGACGGCGTTCCCCCTTTGGGTTTGGTGGTCACACTCCCTCTTCGGCCCTCCCCCCCTCTCTCTTCTCTTTTCTCTCTTCTCACGTCCCTCTCTCTCACACTCTCTCTCGTTTTCTTGTGCATTTTTGCGCCTCGTCCCTCCCCACCCCCCTCTCTTATTCCCATCACTTAATTCTCACCAATCAGAATCAGGCTTCGGTCTGGAACGCCGTCGAAATAATAAAAGACGCAAGATGGAGGGGGCGTGTTCTTTGCTCTGTGCATGCTCTGTCGCGCATGTACCTTTTTTTCGGGTGGTCTCGTCGTTTCTTCCACCAACCTGCAAAGCATGTCTTCCCACATGGCCTGGCCGTCCGCCGTCCGCCGTGGGCCGCATGGGCTTCTAGAAGACAGAGAGAATGGCGGCGGCATAGCCGATAGTCTTCATCATCTCTTCCCCTCCTCTTTTCTTTCTTCATTCTTTCTTTCTTTTCTTCTTCTCTCGTCGGCTTTCTTTTGCATCTTCTTAATCCCCCCTCTTCTCCCCCCCATCTTCCCCATCGGCTTTGTAAAACAGCCTCACCTGTCACGGCATCCTTCTTTCTCCCAGCCTCCTCTTGCATGCACAGCGCCTCTTGGTCTCCCGTGCGTCTCTCTCTCGGGGCGGGAAGCGCCCCTTTTAGTGGCCGGCTTGCCCCGCTGCATCGGTTTATTTTTAGGGATCTGATCCGCGCACTGCAGCGACAAACCCGCCGAGGGAACGCCATTCTACGCCCAGCTCTAATGCTTTTTTGTGGCACAAGGGCTGCAGTGCCGCACAGGCTTGGGCGCACCCCCCCTCCTTTTATGGATGTATCTTTTCTTGTCTATCTTCGCCCGCTGGCCCTGTCCGACCACGTTCCGTATTCCTTTACATCTTCACCTTGGTCTCCGTTTCAGTGAAAAAAGAAAGAAAAAACAGTATCGTCTGATACGCGTAGCAAGCCTCGCCGCAACCATCCCTTCTCTTACTTCTCTTAGACCACGGCATGGCCCTTTGTTTTGTTTCCCGTGCGGCGGAATTGCTGTCCTACCTTCAAACTGAAGTCTTGTAGAGACTAGATGTAGTTGACCCTGGCCGGCGCCGACAAGGGCCGGGGCGGTGGCCGGGGGATTTCAGGGGACCGCAGATCCGGCTGCGAGGGGACGCGGACGATTGTCGACAACGACGGCGAGGGCGCAATGGGCGTGCGGTAGTGCTGCGTGCTGTTGTGCTGCTGCTGCTGCTGCACCGCGCCGACCACTTCGGCTGCGCTGGGCGCCATCGTCGGCGGCCGCTGGCCATCGTGGCCAACTCCGAAGAAGGCGCAGGTGGTGGCGATGCTGCTGCTGCCCCGACCGCTGCTGCCGTCCACGACCAGCGGGCTCGTGGATGCGTAGCCGCCCGCCCTCGCCGTGTGCTGCTGATGGTCGGGTAGTACCACCGCCGTGGAGGCGGCCCTGGGGCCGCCGATGGCGTGCAGGGCGCTTGCGTTGTCCTGGAAAAGCCCCCGGGTTTTGTCTTTTCCGGCGCGGTCTTCCCGGCCGGCTTTGTATCCGAGCTCGTAGCCTTCATGGTGGCCTCTGCCGAAGCCCTCGCGGTGGCCGTCATGGTGGCCGTCTCGATGGCCCTCACGGTAGCCCACCTGCCTGCCCTCGACAAAGCCCTCGTGGCGGCGATCCCCGACGAGTCGGTTGCCTCGCACACCTTCGGCGAGGCCTTGGCCATAGCCAGGCTGATTCCGCAGGCTAGGGTGGCTACCAGGACGGCCACCAAGATGGCTGCCATGCCCGGAGCTGGTAGAGACATGGCATCCTGACGGCACCGCCTGGCGTTCTTGGTGCTGAAAAACTGGCGGGCCATTGCTGCCGCCAACCTGCCGTGACGGTGTGGAACGCCGCATCGTGTGATTTTGGAGATGTATGTCTAGGGGGGGTTGGAGGCGTGAGGAAGCTGCCGGCATGCATGGAGGAGACAGAGGAAATACAAGGAAAAGAAGAACCGAAAGGACAAACACTGCCTTTATAGGTAGGGATACAAAGAAACCAGGCGAGCAAACGGAGAAGAGGCAAAACAAGCGAGCAGAGACACACAAAGAGCAGCAGCAGCAGCAGCAGCAGCAGCAGCAGCAGCACATTCTGTTTTCCGAGTATGCAATGAAAAGAAACAGCATAGCGGGAAGCTCAGGCAGCATGGTTGCTAGAGGAAGTCGATGCACGGCGAACCTGGTGAATGACGGCGGACAAGCAAGTGGCCGGCAGCTCAGAGCAACACTCCACGAGAAAGGGACATGGATTAGAAACAGCGCCGGTGTATTGGCAGGCAAAGAAAGAGAGCAGTAAACGCCCTTCTGTCTGGCCCCCTCCGTGGTTTATGTCTCTCGCGACGATGAAGTCCTCCCAGGAGGTGAAAGAGTTTTTGTTATTGTCCCGTGCAGAAGCCGTGGGTGAAGATGACGTACAGATGGATGAAGGCTAAAACAGCCAGAAAAAAGAAAAAGGAAAAGCCGGCTCCATAACCAGGGTCACCCCCCTCTCCTTCACTTCCACACACTCGACGTCTCCGTGCCCGCCTCCTTGCCGGCCTGGTACGTCTCGCTCAGCGCGCCGTACAGCGCCTTGACGCGCTGCACCTCGGCCGCCCACTTGGCCCGCTCCGCCGGGTCGTCGATGCGGTCGACCAGCTCCGCCAGGCTCGCCGCGCGGAAGAACTTGTTCGTCTTGTTGTAGAGCGGGCGCGCCGCCAGCGAGTCGGGCGTGTCCTGCGGCGCCGGCACGCGGAAGACGGACTCGAGAATGTCAATGTCGTAGGGGATGGCAAACAGGTCGCGGCTGTCCTCGTACGTGAACAGGTAGTAGAACTCGCGGAAGCCGGCCCAGGTGATGCCGCTCAGGCACAGCGAGCACGGCTCGTGCGTGCAGAAGAACACGCAGTCCGCCGTCGCCGGCCGCCCGTCCGCCGGCGACGACGACGCAAAGAACGTCTGGATGCAGTTGATCTCGCCGTGCAGCAGGGGCGAGGCGCGCTCGTTGTTGGTCGCCACCGTGTGCGCCGCCAGCGTGTCGCGCGTCAGGATGGCCGCGCCAAACACCTTGCTGCCCGAGGCGACGCCCGCACGGGTCAGCGGCACGATCTGGCGCTCGTTGATCTCGAGCAGCCGGGCCAGCAGCTCGGCCGGTGCGTGGGAGGGAGGCGAGGCCATGATTTCGTGTGTGTGTGTGTGTGTGTGTGTGGACGAGTGGAGGGGAGACAGTAACAGAGCGCGGAGACGAGGTTCAGGCTTTGGCCGTGGATGTAGGGATGACGATGTTGGTGAGCTTGGGTACAGTTTGGATCTCTCTTTTTGCTTTGCTCTTTTTCTTTCTGTTTGTTCTCTCCTGGTCTCTTGCTCTCTTGCTCTCTTGCTCTCTTGCTCTCTTGCTCTCTTGCTCTTTATGCTCCCCTTTTCTATCTTCCAGAAACAGAGATCTAGGCTGCAGCGAAGCGGTATTATCTCTTGCTCTAGCTTCATCTCAAAGTCATAAAGAGTTGTCAACTCTGGCGGCCCAAGGCCGTTCCTGACGTCAGGGCGGCCGTGGGGAGCCATTCTATTGGTCTCCGTCTACACTAAACGAAACCTTGTTAATCTAAGATGCAAGATAATAGGAATAACGCTCAGCCCCCCCAAAAAGCAACCGTCGGCCACGACCGCCGCGGCGCGCTTAGGTCTAGTTCTCAACTCGCCCGTTTCTTGCAGCTTCTGCGGCGACCTCCGACGGGGAGGGGGGGCCCCGGCTTTTTGTTCTTTTTTCCTCGTTTTCTTTGGAGGGAAGGGGACAGAGCAGACTCTTCTACTGGAACGGCTGCAGTCCAGACTCGCCAGAGTCGGATCTCCCCCACGATAACTGCCGCAATGGCTACATGCTCTGGGCACCGAGTTGGCAAATCGTGGGATGCGGCAGCCAACGGGAAATTGTGGGGCGCAAAGCGCTCGGTTCCCCATACGTTTCCCCAAGCAGAGTGTTTTTCAGTGGACGAAAAGGGACAATAGAACCCCGGAATAAAAGCCGCTCTGTGCAGTCTCTTACAAAAGGATGCATTATATTCGCCTCTTGCGTCCTCCGAGCCTTGTCCAAGCGTCCCGCCCCGGCGGCCCAGCCACGTCTGCCCTGAGTCTTGTCGTGACCATCACGACCGATCTCGGCGAGTCGTTTCTGTGTCCAGACGCGCCCGTTGACGTTGCCGTCACGCTCGAGATTGAGACGGTCGAGGCTGCCGAAACGGACAGCGGAGACGATGGAGACGGTGGGGACGACGCCGGCACCGCCGATGGCATCCCGCGAGGGCCAGGGGAGAAGGTGACGGCGCCAACGGACGGGGGCCAACGGGCGGCAGAAGAGACGCCGGGGACGGCGCCAGGAGAACCGACCCAACCAATGAAACGCAGCAGGTGCAGGCGAAGGCGGCAGGTCTTTGAGCTCCCGGTTGTTGCTGCTGCGGCTGCCACGCCTGGCGGCAAGGCCGGCAAGCGACCCAAGCCGGTGCCGCCGCCGTCGGCATTGCTGCCGTCTGGTGGCCGAGGCGACGCAGCCTGGCGCGCGGGCCTGCGCGTGCTGAAGCTTGAGGCAGCGCTGTCAAGGGATGCCGCGTCGTATCTCTGGGGGGCTCCTGTGCCCGCACCCATGCACCCGCACACACGACGGCGCATCTGCATCCGCGCCGGCGACGAGGCGCTGTCCGCCACACGGGCACAGCAGTTCATGCAGCCGCACGGTCGCGGCCTCATCATGCCGCTGTGGGTCGACGTGCCGCCGGCGGCCGATGAGCCCTTTGCCCACGTTGCCCTGCGCCGACTGGCCATTGCCGACGGCGTGGAGGACAAGGCGGGCAAGGACGCAGCCTCGGGTGGTGGTGGTGGAGGTGGTGATGGTGGTGATGATGCCTCGACGATCCCTGCCTACATTGAAGTCGAGGAGGAGATGGGCGAGAGCATCGCCCGCCACGTGTGGGATGCAGGGCTTGTCACCGTCGCGTTTCTCGCGGATGCATGTGTCAGACGGCCACCAGCAGCAGGCGAAAGGCCAGCCGCAACGCGGAAGCGACGGACGCGCGACGGCGAGGAGGCGCTGGCCGATGTCCTGGGGCCGCTTCTCCTGGACCCTCTGGCAAGACAAACGCGGGGGCAGAAACCGCGCGGTCTCCGCGTCCTCGAACTGGGCAGCGGCGTGGGCATTCTCGGCATCGGGCTGGCAGCCGTGCTTGCCGAGGCAGACCGCCGGGCAGACCACCGGAGGGCAACACGAGGGGGCGGGAACGAAACACAACCCGGCGCTGCTCTGTCGTCTTCTGTGACCCCGGCGAGCCCGGCGAACACGGGCTACAAAGTCCTGCTGACAGACCTCCCCGAGGCCGAGGAACGCGCGCGGGCCAACATTGCGCTGTCGGGCCCGCGCCTGTGCCACCACCTTGCCTACGAGAACCTCGACTGGGACGACGGCTGCGCGGGTCGGCTTGGCCGCAGCGGTGGGGCCACGGGCAGCACGCCCTGGGACCTGGTGGTGCTGAGCGACTGCACGTACAACGTGGACATGCTGCCGGCGCTCGTCGGTACGCTGTCGGCCCTGCACAAGGAACAGGCCGCGGACGCGGCGGCAGATGGCCGGCCCAGAGTCCTCTTGGCTCGCAAGCCGCGGCACGCCTCCGAGGAGGCGTTCTTTGCGCTCATGGCCGAGCAGGGCTGGACCGTGCAGGCGAGCTCCACCGTGCCGCTGCCCGTCCTCGACGGCGAGGCCCAAGTGGTGGAGATCTACCTCTACGAGAGGACACTACCAGCCAACGGTGTGACGGATGGACTGTAGGATCACGGTTTTAGAGGGCGGTGTCCGGGTCTTACATTGGAAGGAGCGAGAGAAACTCGACTGGAGCGAAAAGAAGCAAACAAAGCAGTTTGCTACTTTGATGCAAAATTTCGAGACGGACCAGCAGAACGGGGGTCGTTGCAGGCCGGAGACAGGTGCTCCCTTCTCTCTTCGCATGACTGTGCATTGCCAGGAGAACCTGCAGGTCGGTGACGAACAGGAAGCCTGGGGCGGCCAAGAGAAAAGACTGCCAGTGGACCTGTGCCTAGGGGGAGGTTGACTACAGAATGACGTGCAGTAGCCTCGGCAGTAGCCAGGCACAAAGCTAGGAACAGTTGGAGAGGAAGAAAGGCCAAAAATATAGAATACATAAAAGACAGAAGAGAACAAGAGTTGTGTTCTGCGAGGCGGACCAATAGGAGTGGCTCGTATTAACATGACCCAAAGAAACTCCCAACCGAAAGAAGGCTGTGACAAATCCAACCGTGTGTGCTCCGCTTTGTGCATTTTCGAAGCGTCTCGAGCATCAACCGCCACCGGGTTGGCGATGCTGACCGTCGCTGGAATTGGGCGTCCTCTTATTGGCCAGAAATGCCGGTGCTTTGCGGGGCGTACGATTGGCTGCGGGCCGCTTCGAGACGGGGCTCCAGCCAATCACAGCATTTCCAATGACCATTGCCCACTTCTTCGCCCCAGCCGCCCTAGTGCCAATAGTGAATAGTGGGCTGTTTTTGTATGGGGGAGGGAGAGTCATGCCTCTGTGACGACGAAAACGGTGTAAGCGATTCAGTGCAGCTGGGAAGGAAGGCACGTCCTTGGCTGCTGCCAGAAGGCAAAGAACGAGAGAGAGAAGAGGGCACCTTCCTTGTTGCCGCCCCCGGGAGCATAAATAGAAGCCGCCCGCACCCTCCTCCCTTTCTTCTCGTCTGTTTCCCCAGAGCACCAAGCAAGACACAACAAAACAGCAAATCGCTTACCACCTCCCTTCTCTTCACTCCTCCACGCAACCCACAAACTTCCCAAGCGGATTCTTCCACCTCAAACCCACATCACAACATCCAACATGGTTTCCTCGGCCTGCTGCAACAAGGGTGGCGAGTGCGTCTGTGGTAGGTCGACCCCCCTCCGTCTCGATGGCACCCTTTCCCTTGCCTTGTCTTTCTTTCTACGAGACGTCCCCTCCTGCTAACACACACACCTCCGCGCAGCCCAGAAGGCAACCTGCTCCTGCGGCAAGCAGTCGGCGCTCCACTGCGACTGCGCCCGCAAGGCGGAGGAGAACAGCACCGCCGGCGACCGCTGCTCGTGCGGCCAGCGCCCTGCGGGCGCCTGCACCTGCGACTCGAACCCGAACGAGGTGCCCAACACGGCCAACGAGACGGACTTTACCACGCGCAAGTAGAGCGCGCTCTTGTTGGTGATGGCGTCCAGCGTCCACGAAGTAACGAGACGAGGCGCACAAGGGGCCAGCCGTTCTTAGCCCTATGGGTTGATGCGACACCTCTTGTTCTTTCGTCTTGATCTTTTTGTCTTTTCTATTTCGTTTTTTTGGGTCATGGCAACGCATCGTCTGCTTCCAACGGGTTGTGGACCGGGAGTTTTATGGTAACAGGACCGGCGATCGAAGGAGGGGGATTTCTTTGTGAATTTGGGGGTGCACGACGTTTACACTTTCAGTAAAAAAAAAGATACCACATTATGAACGAAAACAACTTGTCACAAAACTGAAACAATACCATATTCGAGGACACAGTGTGCGTCGCGTGCAAATGTGACGTGCAACTCGGAAACGTGTGATGCCTCCCAGTGAGGGTGTGGACGAGAAGAACGAGCAGCGTAACAACACGCAACAGCCTCCAGGGCCAGGGCCTTCTCCGCAAGTCAAGGAAAAGGAACAGACATCGAGAAGAAGCAAAGGACAAACAAGACGAAGCGGGCATTATTTTCCTTCCCGCCACCTTTGATCATGAACAACATCATCAAAAACATCGGCGCCAATCCAGACTGTCGTCACGAAAAGAAAAAAAAATTCCAGTCTATCACTGACATCACCGGTTGTTGTTGTTGTTGTTGTTGTAGCTGCTGCTGCTGCTGCTGCTGCGGCTGCTGCCTCATTCGCGGGCCCGCAGGCCAGCACTGGCCGCGCTCTCGCCCACCTGCAACTCGTCTTCAGGCACGCCCACGCCAACACTCCCCGTCACACTGCCAGACACGCTTAGCATGCTGGTGACGCGCTCGCGCCCGCTCTCGCGCCGCCCGGCAATGCCCAAACCGCCGCCGGCACCGGTGGTCGCTGCCGCCGCGCTCCCCGACACGGATGGCGAGGCGGTCGTTGGCGCTGCAGAGCCGGCGAGGGCCGTGATGGACGCCGAAGACGAGGCCGCTGGTACGGAGCCGGGCGTCAACACGCTCGTGCTCGCCGTCGTGCTGGCACTCTCACTCCGGCCACGGCTGACATCGCTCGACCGGCGCTCCCGCCGTTCCCTGTGCTGGCTATGCTGGCTGTGGTGATGCTGGTGGTGCTGGTGGTTCTGTTGGGGATGGTGGTGGTGAGATTGCTGCTGCTGTGGCTGCGGCTGCGAAGACAAAGACGCAGATGCGCCCCCCGTGCTGGCCGCAGCAGCGCGCTCCAGCTCGCGGATACGCCGGCGGAGGGCCTCGTTCTCACGCTTCACGTTCTCGAGCTCGGCTCGATAAAACGCCGTTTCTTCGTAGCGCGCCGTGCCCGGGAGGATGGCCGGCGACACAATGTCGCCGGCCAACGGGATGCCTGCGCTGCTCGCCCCGCGCATATAGTGTGGCGAGCTTTGTTGCTGCTGTTGTTGTTGCTGCTGCTGCTGCTGCTGGAGATGTCCAGCCGCGCTACCGCTTGTGCTCATAGCCGCCGTGGCCCCCGCTGCTGCCTCGCCCATGTATGAATGTGAGTACGAGTGCGAGAGGGACTGCGGCCCCGGCGAGTTGGCACGGCTCCGGCGGGAGGCTGTACTGTTCTGCCGGCTCATGTTGGGCGCCGATGGGCGGATAGGGGCCGGTGCAGTGATGCCAACCACCGACGGCGTGCTGCCGGCAGCTGCCGTCTGGCTACGCGTGCTCGTGTTTGAGTACGTGCGGTTATGGCGGCCCGCGGAGGACGGGATGGAGAAGCCGGTTGTGCCCGAGAAGAAGGAGTGCTCGCCTGGCCCATTTGGCGGCGCGGGGGATGGGCCGGGCCCTCCAGCGGCCGCTGCAGCGTCCGACACGCCGCCGGCCGATGTCGACGATGCGTTGGAAACAACCGAGGCATTTTGAGCGCGGAGGAGTGTCAGTTCGCGTGTTAGGCGGTTCACCTAAAAGGCGTTCAATGTCAGTTTGTGTGCCACAAGTCGTTTCCCATACAGTCTCCGTCATCACCCCCCCCCCCCCCCCCTTCCTTGTTGTCGACTTACCACTGCCTCTTGCTCCTTCTCGAGCTGCATGTGTAGTTCAGCCGCCGTCAGCGGCCGGGGGTGGCGGAGAGGGCCCGGGCCCGGCCCGACACCCGGGCCATCGCCCAGCATGGATGGTATGCCGCTGGAGAGCGACACAGGGGGCAGGAAATAAGGCGAAGGGAGCGACGAGGAGTGGCCGGTGCCGCCCTGGTTGACGGCCATCTGGTTGGAGGGGAAGACGTGGATGGAGGAGGGAGACGTCGACGTCGGCGCGGGAGGGGGGGGCATGTGGGCGGCGGCGGCGGCAGTATTGTTGCTGCTGCTGCTGCCACCGGCAGCCGTAGGTGGTGCTGCTGCAATTCCTGCGACAGAGGTCGACGAGGACTGACGAGACGCAGCAAGGACGCGCGGTGACGGCGGCACGGAGTTGAGATCAGGCATGGCGGGAATGGGAGGCGGAGAGGAACAGGAGCGGCAGCAGAAGAGGAGACGACAGAAGGCAAAGTCCCTGGAAGGGAGCGCAGACAAGCATAAGGAAGAGGAGAAGCTCGAAAGCAAAAGAGAGCGTCAGCTCTGCCTGTTGGCTCAAAGGCAGAGAGACGATGCTTCGCGGGATTGAACGGTAAACAGCAGAAAAGGGACAACACGCCACCTCCCCCGTACAAGACAGCAAAGCACGCCGAACGGGAGCGCGTGTGGGCAAAACAAGGGGCGACGATATTGCTGCTTCTATTGTGTGCTGTTGCTATTATTTCTGCTTGGGCTTAAGCCGTAAAATGAGGAGTTTATGCAGAAACAGCCAAGTCGTGACCTTTGGTCAGGTCGCAGCCCGTTTGAAGGAGTACTCCGTACGAGCAGCCGGTTCGCTGGTTTGCTCTTTCCTCGCCTGGTGCCTAGACCAGACACCAGGGCTCCCTATTGAGAGCCGCCGATTTGGCCCTAGCACAGTCTCGGTGCCTGGGTGGGGTGCGCCTTCCCCGCACCACCAGACGGTTGTACAGTGTAAAATAAACAGTGTGCACTGCTTCGCACACTGCTTCCCTCCAGCACAGCAAAGAAGTTTCCAGCAACAGCCTGGTCCATATTGAGAGGCTCGGATGATGCAATGGGAGCGATGAAGAGACATGACGGCATGGATCTTTGTCGAGCAGGGCCCAATGATGAAGCACTGCCAATCTGGGAATACGTGGCCAGGCGCATATAAGAACCGGACCTCGGTCGTGGACAACCGATGCAGAGAAAACAAGGACAGCTCAAACCTTTCGTCCCCTTTCTTCTTCCAACACGCAGTTTTTACATACACAACTGCACGGAGCCTCCTAAGAAACCGCCCCAGCACACCTTCACCGGCTCCCGCCATTATGGCCCCCGAAGGAAGCGAATCGCCGCCCCCCGAGACCCAGACCAGCGCCCAGCTGCACGATGCCACCGGCTCGGGGACGACAAAGTCCACGGAACAGGCAACCAGAGACTGGGAGGCCCAAGAAGGCAACAAGGGCACCGAGGTAGGCCAATGAGACCCCGACGCAGACTGCAGCCTGTCGAGGAGGCGCGGGACCGGAGCGTGCTGACACGGCAAAAGGGCCTGACCTCAAACCCCAAGGGTCCGCTCGAAGACGCCGTCAAGGAGAAGTTTGCAAAGTAGAACATGGGGGTGGAGGGTGCAAGCCATCTTGCTCATTGTGCGACAAGGCGTGCTGGAGGCATAGGGGAAAATCCACATGGCAGCAGTCAGCGATGAAGACCGCCAGCAGCATCTCTGAATACAACGAACAAACCACCACGTCTCCTGTAGCAGAAGCCTTGCGAGCAAATGCGAACCCCCAGTCTATCCTTGTTGATTGCGTCTGTGTCTCTGTCAGCGGCCGTACCTCCTTTATCTCTCCCGTCTAGTGTCGCGATGTGTGGCTCATGTCTCATCGTGCTAGGCAGGCGTGTTTTATATTCCGTGCGCCGAACCTGTTTTCACGTGCTTTGAGACAAAGCAGAGAAGCAGAGACAATGACGCACAGCACACTGCTCTGTGGCACACGGTGCCTTCCGGGCACGGAACTCAGCCACGCCCACACGCCTGATCCTTGATCGGCCTGGGGCTTCTTCTAGCGCTGTGCGATCGCAGTTTGGTGGGTCCTGATGTGTGCGCCCCACCATTTCCCTTTCGCGGCCCCTCTGCATTAGTCGGCGGCGACAGCAGCTGAAAGAGATGACGTTTGCATTTTACTCCTGCCCCTCCTCGTCGTCCCTTCTCTGGCTCGCTCCTTCCCTGTGGCAGCCCAGGCGACGAATGCCCACATGCGGTGCGGGCTTGGGCGGCCTAGAGCACAGCAGACTAACGAAGCAGCGACGGGACAGACACGTCCCTTCCCTTGCGTGATTTTGGGAGACAGAGGGAGGGCGAGAGGCGGCAGGAGCGAGGAGGGGCGGTTGTTGCTAGCCTGGAGGCCCCCCTCCATGCATCTTAGGTCGCAGCTCTCCACCAAGCGATAAATAAATACGTACTGCTGCCCGCTGCCCCGTGGCGTCACACGCTTTCTCGGCTCTCCTCGCACGATTCCTGTCTCCTTGCTCCCTCCAGCCCAACTGCCTCATTGCCCTTTATCGACACCGGACGTTACTGCACCTCACCTTTTTCATCCCGTTTCTCACCAACCACATCCACAATGGCGGGCCCCAACACTGTCAGCGTCAAGAACATTGCTGCCGCGACGTCGGACAAGGAGGTCACAGACTTCTTCAGCTTCTGGTAGGCCTTTTTGTTGTTCCCGTGCTTCGTTTCGCACCCCTCTCCCCGCCCTGCTCTCTGCTAACACGCACTGCCTCGTAGCGGCAAGATCACCGACATCCAGGTGACGGCCGACGGCGACGCCAAGGCTGCCACGGTGACCTTTGAGAAGGACACTGCCGCCAAGACGGCCCTGCTGCTCAACAACACGCAGCTGGGGCCCAACCACATCTCCGTCGGCGGCGGCGCCCAACCGGATGAGCCGGCCGCCGCTGCTGCTGCCCACGAGCAGCGCGACTCCGACGAGATCACGCAGGAGGAGAAGCCCCGCGCCCGCATCTTTGCCGAGTACCTCGCCCACGGCTACGTCATCGGCGACGTCGCCCTCCAGCGGGCCATCGAGCTCGACCACAAGCACGGCGTCTCCTCGCGCTTTGCCACCACGCTGCAGAACCTCGACTCCAAGTACCACGCCAAGGACCGCGCCAAGTCGGCCGACCAGTCGTACGGCATCAGCCACCGCGCCAACACGCTGCTGACGGGCCTCGGCTCGTACTTTGAGAAGGCGTCCACCACCCCGACCGGCCGCCGCGTCGTGGACTTTTACACCCAGAGCCAGCGCCAGGTCCAGGACATCCACACCGAGGCCCGCCGCCTCGCCGACATCAAGAAGGAGGAGCACGGCGGCAGCGCGTACAAGGCCGCCGGCCTGGAGAAGATCTTTGGCCAGGAGAAGACGTTCTCGTCCACCCCCTCCTCCTCCTCCTCCGCCCCACCGGCTGCTAGTGCTCCTGCCCCCAGCAGTGCCCCGGCACCGGCCGCCGCGCCGCCCGCCTTCACGGGCGCCACCGAATCGGCCCCGACTACAGCGGCTCCCAAGTTTGACCCTCCCCCGACTGCGCCGACTTCGTAAAGGGCCGTTGAGCAGCGATGAGGCTGGGGCAGGAGCAGGGACAGTTGGGCGGGCGGTTGCTGTATGTTCCGTGAAAAGAAGTCTGCGGGCATTCGTTGTACCTGGCTGGGGGTTATGAATTTGCGAGGGTCCCTAGTCTTTTTCCGTTTCTTTTATCAAATGACACTTAGGTAGCTGAAAAAAAAAGAGAAATACATTTCTTTGTAGTAAATAATAGTAGGCTTTTCTGACGTAGAAGAGCCTTGTTTGTGCTTTTCGTTATCCCGTCCCTGGCCCAACTCCGAAATATGCGCCCGTCATTACGCCCGCCATACAGACTAACATGTGAGACCAAAAGCTATGTTCGATGCTATATAAAGAAACAAAGATGTAAAAGAAAACAATAGTGAAGAAGAGAGGGAAGACGACCAGGAAAGCAACAGGCCGTCTCGGCTAGTCAAACACAACCTTCTTGCCCTCGTAGGCCGCCGTCTGCCGCTGTTCCTTGGCCTTGCGCGCCGCTTCCCAGCTGGGATGCAGCTGCCCAGAGACTTGCTGGTTGGCATTGGGGTTCTTGGGCTTCCTGGGGGCACCGCCACCGCCGGCAGCCCCTGGCCTAACCGGCCTGCTGCTGCTGCCGCTGCTGCTGCCGCCGCCGCCGCCCTGCTTCAGCATCTTGCGCCGCAGCCAGCGGGGCGCGTCGTTTGCATCCACGGCACCGCGCTTGGCGTCCCAGCCAGCGCTCTTCCGTCCACCACCGCCGCCAGCAGCGGCGGCGGCGGCGGCGGCGGCGGCGGAGCCTGCTTTGCTGTCGGCGTTTTCTTGCTCGACCACATGCTTGGCCTGCGCCTTGTACTTTTGCTCCCAGATGGCCTGGCGGGCGCGCTGGCCGCGGCGGTTCTTGCGCGGCGCGCCGAGCATGCGCGCCACCGCCTCTTCGTCGGCCAGGACACTGTTGTTGCCGTCGTCCGACCCGCCGTCGGAGACGTAGCCGCCCATGAGGGAGGGCAGGAAATGGGAGCCGCCGCCGCCGCGCGCCGACAGGGCGGACGAGGAGGCAAAGGCCGACGCGACGGCCCGTTTCCGGGGCCGCAATTCTTCGTCGCTCGAGCTTACGCTGCCGTCCACGTCGTCGTCGTCGTCGTCGCCGTCAGAGAGTGAGCCAGCGCTGAAGCCTTCAAACTCGTCCTCGCCCTGGTCGTCGCCGTCGTCGCCGTCGTCGCCATCGTCGCTACCGTCGCTGTCGTAGTTGTCGTCGCTTCCGCTGAACTCGTCTCCCGAGTTGCGGTCCTTTTCGACGAGGCCGTTGGCCAGCGCGGCCTTGTACCTGGCGCGGAGTTTGGCCACGACGGCATCGTCGTCCAAGTCCCCGTCGCTGTCGTCCTCGCTGCCGCCGACGTCGCCCTCGGCAGCCTCATCGGAAGAGCCGCCCACCAGCGCGTTGTACTTTGCCAGCTCACGCTCGATTTCTTCATCGTCGGCCTCGTTGTAGGCCAGGTCGTCTGTTTTGCCTGCCTCGGCATCGGCGTCGTCGGCGTCCTCCTCCTCACCGCCTCCGTCGTCATCGTCGTCGTCACCTTCACCCTTTGTCTCGGCATCTGGCGCCACGGCATCCTTGTCCCGTTTCCTTGTGCGCGCATTCCGGTCGGGCACCGGCACGCACAGCAGCTCGCACATGTCTCGCACAGCCTTGGCGACGGCGTCGCGCACAAACGGCTTGTTGTACAGAGAGCTCGTCACGTTGTGCATGTCGTCGGTCCGCAAGGCCTTGGTGCGGGTCGACAGCACCTCGGACGCCAGCTGGAGGTGCGCTGCTAGGGGTCCCGGGGCGTCGGCGAGGCCCCTGCTGCGCATCATGGCATTGGCCAGGTGCACGCGTGCGGTCACCTCAAAGTCGAGCGTCTTGAGGACCTGGATCTCGCGCTCGAGGCGCCCGAGGCGGTCGTTTCCAGCCTCGCCGGCCTCACCGGCCTCGCCAGCCTCACCACCCTCGCCGGCCTCACCGGCCTCACCCGCTTCGCCCGTCGCACCGGTCTCGCCTGCCAGGGGGGCCGCGGCCCCGAGCCTGCTTGGCTTCCGCTTTGTCTTGCGCAATGGTTTGCCTCTCTTCTTCTGCTTCTTCTCCTCGAACATGCGCTTCGCCAGCCGCTGCCGCTCAAAGCCGCGGGCTTTTTTCAGCGCGCGCAAGACGTCAGCATAGCTGGCCTCGAACGCCTCGACGGCCTTTTCGGGCTGCGGCGCGGCGGGAGGCGTATTGGCGGGCGGCGGCCGCCTGTCTTTCAACGGGGCCTTGCCGACGGATCTCTTTCGTTTCAGCATCGTGGAAGGGGGGGGAGGAGGGGGGGGGGTTCTGTCGTGGCCGTCGTAGACAACTTTGCTGGTAAAGCTGCAGTTCTCTCGCTGTGACAGAAAAAAGGAAGAAAAAAGCCTTATCGCCTTATCGCCTCGACCTCTTATCTCTTATCGGGTTCCCTTGCCAGAAATGGGCTGTCCAGCGAATGAGAGCGGGCTAATGCAGGCACTATAATTCGCGTTGCGGGGGTGGTGAACAAAGGCAAAGGGGACAAAAAAGAGCACGCGTCCGAACGCGTCTAGTCGGCGAGCAGACGGAGCCGGGAGACATCACCGCCTGCAGGCTCGACAGCCACCTCAACAAGCGTTTTGCACAGCACCGACGTCGGAACAGCAGCCCGGACTTACAGCTTACGTTTCCTTCTCGTCTCGATCCCCCTTCCCTGCCTCGGGAAGCTCTCGGCAGAAACAGCAAAACCAGGCTTCTTCTCCACGCCGCAGCAGACGAAGCAGCAGCAGCAGCAGCAGCAGCAGCAGTAGCCACAGTTGCGGTCTCTGCGCTCAGCCGCCCAGCCTCGCCTCCCCCATCCCGCTCCAGCACAATGATGGCGTCCCGGACTGCTGGCAAGGAGCTGGCCTACCAACAGCCATCCCGCGACGAGTTCCACCGGCTGTCCGAAGACCAGCGCAACCAGATCACAGAAGCAGTGCGTACACATGGCCACTGTGTTCTCTTTTCTCTTTCTCTCAGCTGACCCCTCCCCCCCAGTTTACCGTCTTTGATGCGGACAAGGACGGCCGCATCGACTACCACGAGTTCCGCTTCAGCCTCCGCGCCCTCGGGTTTGACCTGCCCAAGCAGGAGACGTTTCCCTACCTGACCAAGTACGCGCAGCCGCCGGTGGCGTGGCCGCGCGAGAAGGAGTGCGCGCCCATCTGGCGCGAGTTCACGCTGCCGGTGTTCCAGGGCATTGCGGGCAAGCTCCTGGCGGAGCGCGACCCGGACGCCGAGTGCCGGCGGGCTTACCGGCTGTTTGATACGGAGGGCAAGGGGATGATCACGGTCGAGGACCTGCGGCGCGTGATGAAGGAGATTGGCCAGTCGATGGAGGAGACGGAGCTGGCGGCAATGGTCCGCGAGTTTGACGCCGAGGGAAAGGGGTATGTCCCCCCCCCTTTTTTCTTTCTTTTTTGTTCATCTCTTCTTCTTCTCTTCTCTGCAGCTACTAACTACTGACCAGGGGCGTTGACGAAGAAGAGTTTGTCAAGATTATGATGGCCAAGCGGCAAGTGTAGGGAGGAGGGGAGGGGAGAGCACAAAGCTCAGCCAGGCCCAGGAAAAAAAGGAGGTACGGGGCGGCGCGTGCTGCCCGCCGTGGGCTGGTGCAGCCCAAGGACCAGTCCGTCCCAGGCGTGCCGGACCGGGCAAAGACCTACATGAGCGCGGAGGAGGAGGAGGAGGGGTGCACGTCACGGCAGAGACGATATACCAGGTGACTGTGGCCATTGGTTTTCCTTCTTTTTTTATTTTTTACATGGGACGCCGTATGATGGCCGGTTCTTTTTTTGGTTGCCTTGTTTCATTTCGGAATACCCGGCAACAATGAACAAATAATTCATTTCAGGTTCCGTTTTGTCCGAAACTCGGCGTCCGCATCCTCGAGGCGTACGGCTTGTGCAGTTTCGGGGTTGCTGCCGTTGTCAACAGTGTTCCTCGAGGACGGTCTCAGCATACCCCGTATCACACACACAGCAAAGTGCTTCGTATAGCAGCTCCACAAGCACGCCTGAATACGCAGCATTCTTGCCTGGCTCGTTTTACTTTTCTTTTTTACTTTTCTTTCTTCTTGCTCTTTCCGTCTCTCTCGTTTCACCGCTGTCCCCTATCTCCGCTCCCAACTCCTCTGCCTATCTTTTCGCCGTCCGTCGGCCGCCGTGCCAAGACTCTCGGGCCAAAACAGGGGCCAATCGAAGCTAATTGGAGGCGCAGTCTGCCGAACCGGCTTACAGCTCGCAGGTTGACAAGTGGGGGACATCGCCCTCCCGCGGGCACCGCAAGCCCGTTTCCGAGACCTCGGGAGGCACAGCCGCAAGGAGGTCGGCAGAAGTCGGAGGGAAGGGGGGGGGGGCACAAAGATAACGAGAAGGGGGGGAGTTAGGAGCTGCGATGGTTTTGTGACGGAGGCGGGAGGTGGGAGGCGGGCTGGCGCTGGCAGCTGTAAAGCCTCAAACTAGAGACTTAGTTGTCACACACAGACACGAATTCTGCCCTTTTTAATGTGGGAGTGGGGCAGCTTCATGCACATACGGGAGAAAAGTCTCTTTACCTTGAGCCGGACGGTGTCAACCGGGGCGGAGGGGGGCACGTTGTGAGGAAGGCACAGGAAAAAAGTCTGCGTGGTTGTTGTTTCCCAGAGATCTTCCCGGCCTTGGAACGGTTAGCGGCCGAAGGGAAGCGGGAAAGGTCCAAGGCAGTACGGAGTTTACGTGGGAAACGAGGCAGGTACAACGAGATGCACTCCGTATGGCGCGCCGTCCGTGTGAGGTACTTTGTACCTTGCCTTGTGCCGCAGGGGAATTACCGGGGCTCTGAGGAGTTCTGAAAAGTGCTGAGGAGGGAAAGTCGCATTTTGTGGGGAAGGCAGGGGGTCGGCCGTGCATGGCAGAAAAGGAAGGGAAGGAAGGGTGCGAGGGACGTTCTTCCTTTGGTTCCGGGACGTTTTCGTGCAAGGCGGAGTACCTTCCGCAGACGGCAATGTTGCATGGACGACGAGGTACTTTTCTTGTACCCCCCCCATGATGCGTGCACGGCCGGCCGTGCATCCTGGCAAGGAAGGAACAACGCCCGAGCGATCCACGGCGATTGTGCATAACAGGCAAGAACAGTCGTCGACAACCGCTTGGAGCCCGCGAGGGGCAGGAAGGCACGAGGGAGACGCGAAACGAAAAGCGGGCAAAGACCTCGCGAAGGAGCTGGACAGAGCAAAATAATACACAAAAGAGAAAAAGAAAGAAAAGAAAGAAAAAAGAGCGGTCAGTTATTCCCTGTCCCCAGCGTCGTCAGGCTTCGTTTTGCCGGTTGCTCTACGCGCTCCACGTACGCCCCGAGTCTCGTTTCTTGTTCTTCCTTTTCCCCCTCTTTTTTTTTTCATGTCACGATGGCTCTTTGCAGGGACGAGACTCTTCCCCCCCCCCCTCTTGACCCCCTGAACCCGACAAAATGACTCCGTAAATTGGAAATGACCAAAAACAGAAAAAGAAAAAGAAAGGGCCACTCCAAAAATACATCACATGGGCACTCGTGCTTGAAATTTCTGCGTCTTCTATTTACCCTCGTGGGATACTATTCCTTGTACTCCGTACTTGTTTCCTATTTTCAGCCAGACCCCCCGCCTGCGCTCCACAAAGGGCACCGCTCACCAAGCCTTTCACAGTTGACGGTCACGATGGGGCGTGTCCGTAGTAAGCAGCCGCGGGTGGATGACCGGCGCGGGGCTGGGCTGAGAGGGGCGGCGCGGTGGGCCTTACGTAAATCCAGGGGCAGCGGTGCGTTGCAACTGACGTTCGGGAAAGGTCGGAACAGCCTGGTGGCGATGGGTGGCGGTGGGGAAGCAGTGTGAGCATCAAGAGAATGCGGAATTCTGCAGTTGAAGAGCAGGCGCGCGCCGAGACAACGAAAAAGAGAACCGAGTAGTATCTGAATATCACGATAGAAGGCACGAAGTGTGCATCATCACCAGCGGGACCAGAGGGTGGGGGGGGGGGGGGCGTGTGCAATCTCAGAGGAATCTCGTTCTTCTTCTTGTCCTGTTCTCTCACTGTCATTTTCTCCCCCCTCCGAGTGGGCGTCGTCCCGATGTCGTTTTCTTCTTCGCCAAGACGACAACAAGACGACAATGCGTTGTCGAGTCCTCTTGCCCTGTTTCGTTTCAGCTCCGCGTTGTCATGGTGGGAAAAAGAAAAAGAAAAAAAGAAATAAAGGTTCGTGATCTGACAGGCTCGTGCTCCAGGAACGAATCTCAACCAATACAGCGGCAGACCATCCAGACGGCAAACCAGATCCTGCAAGTCTCGTAGCTACGAGGGACAAGGATCCTACACAGCAGCGGACGCCCGACTTGTTCCTATCTCTCGGGCGGTCAAGCCTCAGGCAAAACAACACCCCTCCTGTGGTCCCGTAGCATCTCACATTTCCCTCTCCCTCGCTCTCTGGATCCCGAAAACGCATCGACCATGGGTAGCGTGGCCCCGTTCACAAAAATACTTGCAAATCACAGCACGGGCAAATTGGTTTAGCCGCATGGCACGCTGCTGTCCCCTGTCTGGGCCAGAACAGAGCCGTCCAGCCCCGGCCGGGCTGCCTCTCTTTTGCCGTGTAAGTGCCTTTCCGCCCCTCTGATTTGCTGTCAGGCCAGCGCCACGTTTGGAATGGCGACCGAGAAGCCAAGAAATGCTTGGCTGGAAAAGGGGGGGGGGGGGGAGGAGGGGGGAGGAGAGAGGGGCGGCTACACGAGGCTGTTTATTTACTTTGTCTTTTTTGTCTGCGTTTGCCTCCCAAAACGCACGATTATGCTCTGGACGCCAATCGTGTCGCGCACGATGCGCCTCGGCTGTAAGCAGTACTGTTTCCCCCTGCCGCCGTATCGTATCGTACTTTTGGCCACCCGGGGGGCGGGAGCATTGTCCGGACACAAGGACGAAAGGAACGGACCTTGCTTTTGTTTGTATGCTTAGGATGCATGGAAGCACTGTTGAGGGAGGTCTAGCAGCCAGCACACACAGCGCCCAGGTGCGGGCTACGAACAAGAGGAAAGAGAAAAGGTTTCGGCTTCTAAGATGCAGTCCCTCCCGCCCAGGAACCATCCCCGGCTCCGAGAATCAACACGGCAACCCCCCCCCCCCCCCCCCTCCCCTCCGTGTTCAGCAGGAGTTCCATAGGCAGCAGTGGCCGAGACTGCCCCGAACGGCACGACCGACGCTTCCCCCACGTGCGGGAAAACCCACACAGGTATGGAAATGGGCCAGGGATCACCTTCTTCCGCAACGACGCCCGTGTGGACGTTGCAGCCGCATGCATCGAAAGGCGACGGTCCAGACGGTTTCACGGTGCCGCAGTGGAATGCGTCCGTCGTATGTCGTTGTGGCGAGCTCCTGCTTATTCTCGTGCTGGCCGTTGTTCGCGAGTTTGCTCCGGAAAGAACTCGTGGCCTCTGTTGGGCGCCCCCGGGTTCTTCCACCCTGGGTTAGACCGAACCCCAGCTTTGCTCGTCTCTTGGTGGGAATAATGGGATGCGCGCCCTGGCTGACTGGTGTCGTTTTCCCTGCTCCGTAGTATCTTACGTACTTACGAACGTACTTCGTTACTTGTTCCCCCGGGATGCATTCACAACAGTTTTCTTTTTGGCTGGATCGCCGGGAAAATCGCACTGTAAAAAGAGGAAAAATAGAGGCAACGGTAGGCCAGAGCAGGAAAAAAAAAACTCTGCGGGCCAAGCGGTGGTTGTTAGTCAAGCCTCGAGGGCGAAATCCAAGTATATAACCAGACGACGCTCCAGCTTCCTGGAAGAAAGAGAAAAAAGGACAAAAAGAACAAACGAAGCAACAGACTCGCAATTTCCTCCATTGCCTTCGTTCTCAAACTCTGCTGTTCCTTCTTCCTGTCTCCGCAGCTCCTGTGTATGTTTTCTCTCTCCGTCCCTCGTCCTCGATCTCGGGCAACTCTTGTCAATCGCCTTCCTTCCTACGCCACGTCCGTCCCGCTTCCTGTCCCAGAGTCTCCATCCTTTTCTCTATCGTCTCCTCTCTCTTCTTAACCCTCTTCCTTTTTCTTTCAACCCTGCCCACTAACTCGACGCTAACAAACTACGACGTCTCCAGCCAGCACACTTGCCTGCCTCATTCCGTCTGGATCGTCCTACCATCCTTCCTCCTTGTCGACGTTTGAGCTCCGCTTCTGCTGTAAGTCCTTGGTGCTGGAGACCACCCCCCCCCCCCCCCCTCCTCCTCTCCCCCATTCTCGCCCCCTAGGAGTACCTCGTACACTCCCTCCCCCGGCCTTGCCCATCGATACCATTCCGTTGCCCTCGCTATGCCAGAACGAGTCAAGAGCCTCCCGCTACCGGGGCCTTAACACGACCGCGTCCTGCGACTACCACACAGCCGTCACTTTTCTTCCGTTCTCCGTTCTCCGTCCACTCCCCCCTCACTCCGCCTTGTTGGTCCTTCTCTCTTTGCGCTCGTGCTCACATCCTTCCTCCTGCAGGCTCCCCCTGTCCCGTTAACCCACCCCCTCGAAACCCCCTTTGCCGAAGGCGACGAAAACAAGACGACACGAATTTCACTGTTAGCCGACCCGAGACTTATCGGCCGCTTCGCCCTTCTCCACGAAACGTCTAAATATATATAAGAGCGCGAGACCCGTCCCCGTTTCTATATCAGACACCATGGACCCCGTTCAACGCACCGCTTCTCCCTACATTGATCCGACTGTCAAAGGCCCCCAGTCCAAACTCGTCCGCAATCCCCCCAACCTGCAGCACAAAAGTAAGCTCCGTCGACTTCCTCCTCTCTGGGGTTTGCTCCCTATTTCTCTCTCGAGCATCCGCTAACTGCTCCCCCCAGTGGTCACCACTACCGTAAACAAGACCTCCCTCCACCCCAGTGGTGTTGCGTAAGTTGACCTCCCTCCCCTGCCTCGGCCAATTGCCTTTTCCCAACGCCTGCTGACACGGCTCCTGTCTGCAGTCCTCACCAGGAGGCTCACACTGAGATCGGTATGCCATCACCCCCCAAGAAAGGCGGCCTCGGTCACCAGCACCGCTGTTCTAGTCGCTGGTGAAACGACAACACACCCGGCCCTGATGCCGTCTCCACCAGACCGCCCAGCATAATACTAACCAACCACGCAGAGGAGGAACTTCACAAGCAGGCTCACATCGACTACAACCGGGTCGCTATCGTATGTCCCCCCCCCCTCTCCCTTCCCGTTCGGTTCTCTCCTCCTCTTTGCGGCCGCTGACACGTGCCACCTTCAGATCCCCCACCCTTCCGTTCCCGCCCTGTACGAAGATGCTCTGGTCTACGAGCCGGGTTCCGGCATCTCGTCCACCGGTGCCCTGACCGCCTACTCTGGCAAGAAGACCGGCCGGTCACCCTCCGACAAGCGGATTGTCAAGGAGGAGTCGTCCGAGAAGGACATCTGGTATGTCGTGCCCCGTTGCCCCTATTTCCTCGGCCGCATGCGGCTGCTCTGCTGCCTGCCCTGCTGTGGCCCTCTTTGCTGACTCCAGATGTCTTAGGTGGGGACCTGTCAACAAGCCCATGAGCTCTGAGGTAAGAAACGAGTCTCGCACGATTCAGCTTGCCTTTTTCCCCTTCCTCTTTCCCTGTCCTTTTCTCTTTGCCCCCTGCTATTGCCACTGGTGCTCTACTCATCCCTTTCTTTCACGTCCCCCTCTCCCCTCCCCACCTCCTCCTTGCAATGCCCTTTTTGGCTGGTAAATTTGCCCGTCAGCTTGGCCGATCACACGACCACCTCCAAAATTGCTTTTCATCTCTCGCCCGGTCCGACGCTTGCCGTCAGCTGCCCCCTTGCCTCGCATTCCAAGCGGAACTGTCGTCAATCGCCTCGTCACGGCCGACCCCAATACCGACCGCTTTGCTCTCGTTGGTAATGGTGGCCTCTCATTGGCAGAGATCCATTGGCCGCGCATTGGCACTGGGGCGTCGCAATAGCAGCCGAAAAAGGCAACTTTGTGTTATTGTGCCAAATCGCACCTTCCGACAAATTCCCTTCTTTCCCCACAACCCCGGTCACTGGCGTCATGATGCATCCTCGGGCCAAGTCTAGGCACTGGTTATCGTGCCCCGCCGCCGCCGACGACAGCCGAGCTAGTGATGCTGCCCTACGATGGTCCTTTTTGCCCGTCTGCCCTTTTGCCCGTTTCGGCCCCCCCTGTCTCCACCATGTTTATCCACACGTGACCTTACCACGTGACTGTTATGTGTCCCTCGGACTGCTGCTCGACGACCACGGACGTTTTGACGGCCAGTTTTGCTAACCCGGCTCTCTCTCTCCCCCCAGGTCTGGAAGATCAACCGCGAGCGTGCGATCGACTACCTGAACACGCGCAGCCGCCTGTACGTCATCGATGGCTACGCCGGCTGGGACGAGCGCTACCGGATCAGCGTCCGCGTTATCTGCGCGCGCGCCTACCACGCCCTGTTCATGCGCAACATGCTGATCCGGCCACCGCCGGAGGAGCTGGAGCACTTCCACCCCGACTACACAATCTACAATGCCGGCTCGTTCCCGGCCAACCGCTACACCGAGAGCATGACCTCGGGCACGTCCGTGTCCATCAACTTTGCCGAGAAGGAGATGGTCATCCTGGGCACCGAGTACGCCGGCGAGATGAAGAAGGGCGTCTTCACCGTGCTCTTCTACGAGATGCCCATCAAGCACAACGTGCTGACGCTGCACTCGTCCGCCAACGAGGGCAAGAACGGCGACGTCACGCTCTTCTTCGGCCTGTCCGGCACGGGCAAGACCACGCTGTCGGCCGACCCGAACCGCGCGCTCATCGGCGACGACGAGCACTGCTGGAGCGACCACGGCGTGTTCAACATCGAGGGCGGCTGCTACGCCAAGTGCGTCGGCCTGTCGGCCGAGAAGGAGCCGGACATTTTCGGCGCCATCCGCTTCGGCTCCGTGCTGGAGAACGTCGTGTTCGACCCGGAGACGCGCGTCGTCGACTACGACGACGTCACGCTGACCGAGAACACCCGCTGCGCGTACCCCATCGAGTACATTGCCAACGCCAAGATCCCCTGCCTGTCGACCAGCCACCCCACCAACATCATCCTGCTGACCTGCGACGCGCGTGGCGTGCTGCCGCCCATCTCCAAGCTGGACCGCGCCCAGACCATGTTCCACTTCATCTCCGGCTACACCTCCAAGATGGCCGGCACCGAGGACGGTGTCACCGAGCCCCAGGCCACCTTCTCGTCCTGCTTCGCCCAGCCCTTTTTGGCGCTGCACCCCATGCGCTACGCCCAGATGCTCGCCGACAAGATCGACGAGCACAAGGCCAACGCCTGGCTGCTCAACACCGGCTGGGTCGGCGCCGGCTTCGCCCAGGGCGGCAAGCGCTGCCCGCTCAAGTACACGCGCGCCATCCTGGACGCCATCCACTCGGGCGAGCTGGCCAAGGTCGAGTACGAGACCTACGACGTCTTCAACCTGCAGGTGCCCAAGTCGTGCCCCAACGTCCCCGCCGAGCTGCTCAACCCCAAGGCCGCCTGGACCGCCGGCGCCGACAGCTTCAACACCGAGGTGCGCAAGCTGGGCGGCCTCTTCCTGGAGAACTTCAAGATCTACTCCGACGAGGCCACGGACGACGTCAAGAAGGCCGGCCCGGTCGTCTAGCTTGGGGGAGAGAGTTGGTCTCTCGCGCCCCCCTCGGCCGAGTCCCACCCAATTGCCATTTGAGGAGTACATACAAACACGACGTTCATGCCCTTATCTTGTCGCTCCGAAACCCCCCTTTTTCGAGCGCCTTTTTCAGTCTTGGGGTTTTCTCTCTTTTTTTTGCTCTTTTCCCTTGCTTCGCCCCATTCTATTTGTTTTCCTTTTGTCCCTCGGATTCTGGGTTTAAAATGTTTTTTTTTCCCACCGCGCCACAACATTTTTCGGCGGTGGAAGAAGGAGAGTTTCTCAAAACGGGAAGGAAACCGCAGCCCTTTTCATTTATTGTGGCTTGCGCCTCATCTACATATACAGCACGAGAGCTTGTATTTAAGTAGGGGTAGTGAATCTGGTTCTTTTTTTTCATAGTTTACACAAACATACATGAGCAGTACAGCTCAGGGTGTTTTTTTTTTCTGGCAATTCGTCTGAAACCCTGTTTTTAAAATGTCTTTTGTGTCCAGTGCTCACTTGGAACCTATCTGCTTCTTGTCTATTCACTTTAGACCTGCAGATACAAGGCTTCATCCAATCCCAACGTCTTCTGCGAAGACCAACCGACTGCCTCTTTTCACGAGGTTTGTGTCGCCGTTCCGTCCCAATATGTGCAACCTGACCAAACCCCATCATGTACAAAAAAGGGCCAGCACTTTCTTGTAGTTACATGCAGTCAACTGCCCAGAAGACAACTGGGGTGGATGCAGAGGAGGCCCGATCATCCCTCCTCCCCTCTTCCGCCTATTCTGCCGTCTTCGTCTTCTTTGTGCACACAATCCACTTCAGATACCCACATGGCCACAGGTGCCGCACCTCGCCGCTGCGCAGCTCCCAGGCTGCCGGGTCGTCTGCCGTGTCGGCCCCGCACGTCCGCAGCAGGGCTTCCACCTCGTCTGGCGTGCGCGTCCGCAGCATCGACATCCAGCCGTCGAAGACGAGCACAAAGGGAAGAACGGGGATGAGGTAGGTAAAGACCAGGGTCATGGGCGACCGCCACTGCCACGCATAGTACGGTGCCGTCAGCAAGATGCCGAGGCCGAAGACGAGTGTTGTGACAAAGGCTTCAAATGAGCGGTCTTGAAGCTCAAAGATGCTACACTGCGTCAGCAAGGAGGGTTGTGAAGGAAGAAAGAGAGAGAGAGAGAGAGAGAGAGAGAGAGCATTACCCAAATCCATCGCTGGTTTCGACGGTGTTCTTGAGAATGGCGCGCGCCAGCGGGTCGTCAAAGTGGTGAAAGGCCAGACTGAACAGACGGCAGACCCGCGGCGAGCCGGCGGCCGAGGGCAAGGAGCCGAACGCTGCCTCCAAGATGGCCGCGGTCTCGGCCGCGCTCGCGTCCACCGGCTGGGCGGCGTACCGCACGTGCGGGCTGGCAGCCGCGGCAACGGCCCACTCGCTGACGTGCGGGTGCAGGTCGGTGAGGACGAACTCGGTCGGAGGCTGCTGGGACGGGCGGCTGCCATTCAGAATCCTCTCAATGCTCGGGGTTGGACCGCCGCCGCCCGCGCAAAAGTCAATCATGATCCACGGCGCGGCCGGTGCAGACGCACGCGAGGTTTGGCCCCCGTTCCCGTTGCCGCCCCCCTCCTCCAAAACCTCCCGCCGGAGCACGTCAGCGACCAGAGAGGCAGGCGAAGCGCTCTGTACGACAGGGACACGGGTGATCCAGGCCCTCGTCAAGGCTGCCTGGATGCGGCCACGAAACCAAGGGGGAAACCTGTATGTAGGAGGAGGAAGGCGAGAATGTCAACTGGGATCCGATCCAAAAGCAAACCCCCTAGAACAAAAAAAATACGGCCAAGGACGGCGGCCTACCATGACTGGTCGTCAATCTCAAAGACGTGCATGCGCGGGATGAGAGGCGCCATGGTGAGCTTGGAAGAACGATGCCTCGACGTTTGCCGAGAGGTTGGACACGTTCGAAGGTGAACTGTTAATGGGAAGCTTGGCAGCCGGACCCCATTAAGCTCCAAAGCTGCGTTGCTAGGATGAAACTAGCTGGGGCAGGTAAAAAAGAAAGGAAAAGGAAAAAGGCAAACGGCAGTAAGCGAGTCAACTGAAAGTATTCGTCGCTGTCCGGTTTCAGGTTCTCCTGATCTCAAGACGACAGAAAAGAAAGGGAGCTTAATGTTGAAACAGCAAAGGGGAGCTTCTACGGAGTAGGGGGGGGGGGGGGGGGGGGGGCAATTAACGGGGGGCAAGAGCGCCTCAAAACCGGGCTGTGCAGCAAGCCGTACGGAGTACTTGCAGAATACGATTACTCTACACTCGGAAAGTGCGCCCCCGGTCGGCCTTTCCCCTCACGTCAAACCGCACCTTCTCTGTCAGATTTAAGAGAAAGAGAAGGAGCAGCTTGCAGAACATTGCCTTGCGCAAGTCTTGCCTTGTTGCGGACGACAAATGCAAGTATGCGATAATTGGCGATATTTCGCACAGAGCGAGCTGCGCGTGCAATTGCATTGGTGCCCGCCTGCACTGCTCCCGTGCCGCATCCAGTCCCAAGCAGTCCCACGTTCGCGGGCGCTGGCGGCCGCTTCCGGGCTCTCGCAGTCGATAGTCATAACAGTCGTGAATTGATGCTACCGTAGAGTCCATGCCTGTCCGCCCGTCTGGAAGAGGCCCTTTGTGGGTGTCCCGGCCGCGCATGGCCGCGAGCAGCGTCCAGGAGACAGAACAGCCCATCCAAAGATATATGCTTAAAGCGTTTTGCCTCTCGTCCCATGTGTCCCCGGTCTCACTGCCGTGTTTTGTTCGTCCTCAACTCCCATCTCCCTTCTCCCGTCTCTTGTCCTCGTTTCCTCTCCCGTCCCGACGGGCCTCACTTCCGTCTCTTCACAATCCGGTCCTTGTATTTCGGAAACACAATCGAGGACTTCTTTGCCCTCCGCTTCATGATGCGCTTCGGGGCTACGGTCGTCTTGGCCGGCTGTGCCTCGGAGTCGAGTTGCATAGCAGCTGGCGTTGTTAGCAGAGAGGAAAGAGTAGAGAGCAGAAAAGGAGGAGGGGGGGGAGCAACAGCCGCAGAAGCCGCAGCAGCCGCAGCAGCCGCAGCACAGAAGCACTGCCTGGTGTCTTTCCACATACATGCTTCCTCCTGGAGTTGGTCGCTCGGTGTCGGCTCGAGTGCTGGGCCGTGTTAGCAAAATGGGCCTTGCCTGTCAAGAGTCTGTCTGCAGTCGCCTCCCATGTCCCGTCTGTCTACTCACTGCCGTCCTCGTCCGCGTCGTCCGTGTCCGTCTCCTTCTTGGCCTCCTTGACGGGCAGCTGCTGCGCGGCCAGCTCCATCAGCTTCGCCGACAGCCGCTCTGTCCGGGCCGACTCGACGGGGCCAAAGACATTCTTCTTGAGCTTCAGGTTGTTGTTCTTGCGCGAACTCGCACGCGCGCTTTTGGCCATTGTGTGGGCTTTGGAAAACTGGGTGTACCGGGGGGGTGGCGAGGGGGTGAGAAGAGGCTGGTTGTGGTACAGCGTGCCGTCGTTTCTTTTCCTCCTCTGGTCTCTTTTTTTTCTCTTCTTACGTTTAAGTTTCTCCCGCTATCGACATTTTTTCTGCCGGTTTTTTTGCACTATCAGAAGTATACGGACCGCTGAAGTCTGCTGGTAGGGTACCTCCTGCCGACTGGGTAGTCTCCGGTACTGTTTTGCCGCCCGACACCGCCTTTGGCTCCAGGATCGCCGCCCGCCTCGCAAATCGCCCGAAAAAAAGTCGGCCGACGGGACGACGGCGACGACGACGATGACGACGACGTCGACCAAGCAAACGGCATCCCTCCCTCCGCTCTGGCCTGCTCGAGTCAACTAGACAACCAGACAGCGACCGTCTTTCAGCGGCACAGCATTTGGCCCGCTTTGGACTCGGTTCCCACCCGCCTCGTTGCCTGTGTTTTTGTCAGCCTTGGCTCGTTCCTGGCAGGCAGTCTGACTGCCCTTCGCTCCTTCTGTTTCTCCTCGCGCCCGTCGCGCCCTTTCTCGCCTGTTGTTTCAGGCTGCGCTCCGCAACGCGAGGCTGTCTTTGCCCTCACCTCGGCCTCTCCCTCCGCCCCCGAACGCCATCGCCGGACGACACACCACCCAACACGCCTCTGCGCTTCATTATTCACGGCAGCCCTTAGACACCAAGGCGCCCTCCCCCCCCCGGCTGGCTCCGCCTCACTGAGTCCACAGCCCTGGGAGGCATCGATGCCTTCTTACATGTTGTTCTGTGCCGCCGGATTGTTCTTCTCGTTCTGTCTCGTGCCGGGCCTTTGCGAGCCCTACCGATAAACCGCCATTCACCACGGCCTTTACTGCGTGCCTGTCGTCTGGGCGTGCACACGCGCATTCTCGCATCCCGCATTCCCGCATTCCCGCAAACCCGCAAACCCGCACACTCGCGCTGTCGCTCCATCGACCATGGCTTCCCAGGACGACGTGAATAGGCTGGTTGCCGCGATCCAGGTCCTCAAAAACAGGGACCTCGCGAGCATCTGCTGCAACAACAGTCTGGCCAAGTCGGGCAACAAGGCAGAGCTTCAGAAACGGGTTATCAGCCGTATGTCGCCCGACGCCCTCTTCTTCACTTTCCCCCCCCCCCGAGTGCCCATTTCAACCATGCTTGTCCTCGTCTCTGTCGTCTCCAAGACGTTCTCTTCTCTTTCTAATCCATGTCTTCTGGTAGTGATCGATTCCGCCGTCCACGATCCGAACCCACAAAAGTTTCTAAACATCAAAAACTGCATCCTGCAGATCACCAACGGCACCTCGCCCAGTGCCTACGGCTACGGCGTACCCTATTTTGGCTCCTCATCACCTTCTTACACGGGCCAGTCGGGTATGTCCTCCCCCTATGCCAACAACATATCCCAGACAGCATCGGTTGGTGGCATCGGCCACAACGGTGGTGGCGCCGGCAATGAGCTCGGCCGCCGGCCAATCTTCTCGCATCAAGGTAGGCCCAGCCGCTCCGAAGCTGGCCGAGGGGGGCCGGTCGACGCTGTGTTGGGATTCAGGGCTGACCGTCACTCTAGGCCTCCAGTTCAAGCCCAGCCCGTTCTATGAGATCGAGGCGGCAATCGGCAGCGTCCATACCTGCGATGGTACGTCTACAATGCGCAGCGGCATACCACGCCGACTTTCACGTGCAATCCCAAACGACGAGCTCCTCCTCGGGCTACCCATGCTGACTCTCTGTTTCTTGTCTTTTTGTTTTCTTCTGCGCCCGTCCAGCTATGGCACAACATCGGAGTAGTGTTCCCATCAAAATCAGAGCTTCCGCATACCTCGACTTGCAGCGCTGCATAGGCGATCCGTCGATGCGTGCCATGATCTTTTGCGCAGCAAGCAAGCACGGCGTCCAGGACATTGCGTTTCCGTACCAGTGCGAAATCAAGATCAACACGGGCGAGGTCAAGGCCAACCTGCGCGGGCTTAAGAACAAGCCCGGGTCGACACGGCCCGTCGACATCACCGACCACCTCCGCCTGAAGCCGACGACCTACGAGAACAGCCTTGACTTCACGTATGCATTGACATCAAAGGTGAGGAATGGCCGCCGCATACGATGCACACACAAAAACCAGTCAAACACATAAGCAAAAAGCAAAAATTAAAAAACGACTAGACGCAAAGAGACTCAGCAGCTAACATCCGACTTCTTTCACCATTGCCAGCCATTCTACCTTGCAATATACGTCTGTAAAATGTATTCTGCTACAGTTTTGGCGGGCAGAATAGAAAAACGAGCCCGCATCACAAAGGCCTCTGTCATACGAGAAGGTCTGTATCCCCTGCCATGGATCGCCGCACATGACGCTCTCAAGTACGCACATTACTGACTGCTCCAAAACACCCCTGACTGCAGTGACAAGGCAGGCTCAAGACCCCGACATCGTGGCAACGTCAACCGTGCTCTCGCTCAAGTGCCCGCTTACCTACATGCGGCTCTCCTTGCCGATCCGCGCTACAACGTGCAAGCACATTCAGTGCTTTGACGCAACATCGTATCTGCAGTTGCAAGAGCAGGGGCCGCAATGGCTCTGTCCGGTGTGCAGCAAGCCAGCTCCCTACGATTCTCTTGCCGTCGACGAGTACGTGAAAGACATTTTAGAAAACACGTCGAGTGACCTGGAACAAGTGACCATTGAGCCCGATGGGACGTGGCACACAGGAAAGAACGGCGGCGGCGGCGGCGGCGGCGGCAACTTCTCCACACCGCCACGACCATCCGGCCCGACCATGGCAGCCAGCCTCTTGGACGACGAGTTTGAGATTATTTCGACGCCTGTGCCCCGCCGAAACGGCTATGGAGCCGGAAGCGGCTCTGCTAGGAACGGCTCGGCTCTTCTTCTTCCCGGCAGCGGCATTGGCGCAAACGGCTACGCGTCCAACAGCGGCTCCAATGCCATCGGCAGCCGCGATACCACGGCGACGCCGAGCCAAGCGGCACCGCCCAGCAGCATCAACAGCAACAACAAGCGCACTCGCGAGGTCATCGACCTGACGCAGAGCAGCGACGACGACGACGACGAGCCAGTGCGGCGACCGTTTAAGAGGCAAAACGTTGGGAGTGGCGGGTCGCCCACCCCATACGGCAGCTCGCTGGGCGGCTCGTCCCTTTCCTAGGTCCTTTTTTTATTTTCCTGTCCGGCAGATGGTGCATGTCGTCGAACACCCCTTTTTGTTTTCTTTTTGCTTTCAACGATGATGCCATCCCCGTCCTGCTCTTTTTCTCTCTCTGTATGCTACCCGACTGGACGATCTCATTCCCTCCCCCCACCCGGGACCCCTTCTTCCTTCTGGTCCTTTTTTATAAGGATGGGACGGGAGGGCTTTTCTTTTCTTGGTCTGCTGTTTCCTTTGCATTTTTTTGTGCAGTATGTTCTTGGTCCTGCATTCTGTTTTCGTTTTATTCTTTATTTTTTTTTACAAAGCAGGGTTGGTTTTTGACGGCAACGACACCACTTTGTCATACACTGCGTGGAGTTTGGAGAAGGGGAAAGGGCACACACAAATGGACAAAGGACCGAAACAAGGAGGTATGGAACTCGGATTGGTAGGGAAACAATAGTGATAGATATACAAATTTCTTGCAAGCCCTCTCTTGTCTTTCTTCTTTCTCTCCCCCCCTCTCTATGTGCCAACCGCTCGACCTCTCTCTCTCCTAAGAAAGAGCGGGAGACGTATCTCCCTTTCCGCCACTGCGTTTTCGTTGTAGAAACGGCGTGCTTGGGTCTGGGCTGCTGGTTTGGCGTGTGCGTCTCGAGTGTTGTCTCGATGTTGTCTCGAAGCTCGTATACGACAATAAATGTGTACATAACGGGGTTCCAACGGCGCCCCCCCTACTTTGTCGAGCGAAACGGGGCAGGCAGGAGATTGGCCCGCCCCCGCTTTTTACTGGACGTGGTTCGGAAAGCGCGAAGCTGTGCGTTAGCCAAAGCCTCGCGACCGCCCGACGAACGCCTGCTGCTATTTTGTGTATGCCATTGTTTTTGTTTGGTGAGGGAAGACGCTCTCGCATGCCGCATATCGCAAGACAGAAAACAACACCCCCCCCTTCCCCCTCCCCCTTCCCCATACCCCCCACCCGGACCGAGCTGCAGCCCCATGATCACATGCTGAGCACACGGGGTACACACACACGCACGTCTCCCCGATCGGATGAACGGTTGATGGCCAGCATTCCCATCGCCAGGCGACCGACGAACCAGACGAAAGAAAAAGACGAGGAAGAGAACAGCTGGCCCGGGAGGCTCATTTGAAGCGTTTCCGAGTCCTCTCCGCGGCCCAGGGGGTCGACGAGACCTCGTGAGGCGTCGGCTTCTTTTGCTCCTTTTCCCAGACACGCACGCTCTCCCTCCCTTCTTCCCTTCTCGCCATGTCCTTTGAAGCCGTCTTGCCGCCGTTCAATGCGGGCGAGCCGGGCGCCTCGTTCCTCAGCTCGTCGTGCCTCGACTTCCTGCTGATCGAGATCGTCCCCATGGCCTACCGCGTCACCAACGAGCTCGAGGCCGGCGCACGGTCACGGTCCCTCGCCGTCGCCGCGGCCGAGGCGGGGCTGGACGGGGCGGCGGCCGCCGACGCACCGGCGACAGCATCCGCAGCCGGCGCAGCAGCCGGCGCAGCATCAGGTACAGCAGCAGCGGCGGCAGCAGCAGCAGGGACAGCAACAGCGGCAGGCGCTGCTGCGGCACATTCGAGCGGCGGCGCCGAAAAGGCGGCGGCGGCGGCAGCAGCCGCCGGCAGTGCGACGGGGACGACAACAACGCGGACGGCGGGCACGAACGGGACACGGCGGCTCCTCGACGAGGACGAAGAGCGGGACGCCGTGTTTTACCGCCTCGAGATGCTGGGCTATCGAGTTGGGCAGGGGCTGGTGGAGAGGTACTTTGCACTCTCTCTCTCCCGCTCGCTCTCTCTACGTTGCTCACATGTTGTCTCTCGTCTAGGTTTTCCCGCGACCGGCCACGGTTTCACGACACGCTTGACGTCATCAAGTTCCTGTGCAAAGACCTGTGGACGCTGGTGTTCCGCAAGCAGGTCGACAATCTAAAGACAAACCACAGAGTAAGGGAGCAGCTTCCTGCATCTTGTCCTCCCTCTCTCTCTCTCTCTCTCTCTCTCTCTCTCTCTCTCTCTCCCTCTTCCGCCCTACCCCAGGGACATTGCATGTTTTGTCCTTGCAAAAATGATAAAGAAGCTGACAACCCAGGGTGTCTATGTCCTGACCGACAACGCGTTCCGCCCGTTCCAGCGGATGAGCACCGAGGCCGGCGGCCAAGCAGTCGTGCGAGCCCAGCCGGTGAGTTTCCCCGAGAACACCCCTACATCTCTCCCTCTCTCTCTCCATCTCCGTGTATCGCATTGCCGACCGCCCCATTTCCATTGCTCCATACTGACCTGCATGCTCTTTGGTTGGGGAAATAGTTCCTCTGGTTTCCCTGCGGCATCGTGCGCGGTGCGCTGGCGGCGCTGGGCATCACGGCAACGGTGCAGGCCGAGAGCAACGAGCTGCCAGGGGCCATCTTCCAGATCAAGACGGTGCCCGTCAAGGCATAAGGGCGCGCACAGCTCCGGGCGCAACTCGTCCCTGGGGGGGGAGGGTTGCTTTCATGGAGGACGCCAGAGCATTAGAATCGCTTTCTTCGACGCAAGCTTGGATGATCCAGGAGTTTCTCTTTCTTTGCCAGCGTTCTTTTTTTTGGCCTCTCCGGTGCTCCGTCTTGTTCGTTTTAGAGGGGGGCAGTACGGTGCACAGCGTGCAAGCACTCCGTGGGGAACCGGGGAACCGAGGCCAGGGTCGACTATGGGGATTCCGCGGCCATGGTTGCGTTGGGCCATTGCTGTCTTTGCGGCCTGCCTTTGCTCCGGCCTGCGGACCACGACGGGGCCGCCTACCCCTCTTATCTTTTGAAACCAGAGACGGTGGCGCGTCTTATGACCCCCCCGAGACAACAACAGGTCAAGAGACCGAACGGTCTTTGCGGAGCTTACGACGTAAATAATGCCTCCTTTTGGGGCAGCTTGGGAATGTTTTAGCTTGCGTACGGAGTCATACGAGTGCAGATAGAGACGATTTGAGCTGCCAAGAAGAAGAAAATGCACCAATACAGGATGGGATACTAATAATACAAAAAAAAAGTGATGGTCAGGGGGGGAGGTCTAAAATGGCTCTGCTCCGTATTGTAATACTCGCAGACCAACGATTCCCCTCCCCCGCGGCCAAGAAAGCCGATGTCGAAGCGGCGGCCAAAATGGCGCTTCCCGACGTTGCGTTTTCCCTTTTTCCCCCTCCCCCCCCTCCCCCACCTCGATACCCAGCGCCGTCTAAGACAGACAAGAAAGAAAAAAAAGAAGAGAAACAAAAAAAAAAAAATGAAAGGGCCCCCTGCCATCTTTCCTTTTTCTTCTCTCGTCTCTGGACCTCGTCCCCCTCGCCAAACGCCGCGGGGGGGAAAAGGCCGCAAAAAGGAGGGAAGAAGAAAGACACCGGTGCAACGAGGGCCAGCTGAGCTGTTCCTTTTCCCAAACAACAGCTTCGACTGCGCTCGCGTCCCCTCCTCCTCCTCCAAGAAAAAGCTGACCATGCACTGCGTGACCAGGAAAAGACGGATCCGTAGAACTCCCCTTTTCCCCACCCGTGCGGCTCACCTCGTGCAATGTTTTGGCTCTCGTCGCTTTCTTCTTCTTTTTTCTTTTTCTTTTTTCGTTGTGCTTCTCGTCCGCTCTCCACTTTTTCCCTCTTCGTTTCCCATTACCCCAGGTCCCACCGCATGCTCTGTATTAGTATCCTCGGAAGTCGGATGTCGTGAGCGCCAATCAACCATTGGACGGCTATGCGTGTTTGGGTGAGCCGTCTTTTCCTTGTCTCGCCTCCCTCTCCCTCCCTCTCTCTTCCTTTCTCTGCTGTTCGTCTCCGTATGTGCATGAGGTTGTCGTCGTATTCTTCCCGTTCCGGTTTCGTGAGGATCGGCCGCCCGTGTTCTTTGGAGCCTTCTGTTGGTTGGTTGCATTCTTGTCGTCGGTTTCGTTGTTGAGCATTCGGTTGGGACGCGCGCGCGCATCCTTGAGCCGTGTCGGCCCCGTTTTCTCCTCTCGTCCACACCATTCCCCTTTTTGGCCGCGCCACCCCTCTTTCTTTTTCTCTGCTCACACACACACACACACACACACACACACACACACACGCACGCACCCCCCCCCCCCTGTTGTCCGTACCTGTCTTCTGAATACGTCGTAATGGGTTTCGTGCAAAGGAGCCGTGGTGCAGAACGCCAAGGCCGGTTGGAAGGGGCGGGGTGGCCTGGCCTTTGCAGGGGGGAATGGGGATCGGAGCCGTTCGTGGCGTTTTCTTCGTTCCTTCGATATGCTAGTCGGATGCGTAGGGAGGAGGTAGGCAGGTCGTGGTTCTCGGCGGTGGTTGGTCCTCTTGTCTCGCCTGGTAGGCCACACAGGGCAGAGAGAGAGAGAGCAGGTCGCTTACAACCTAGACAGTCCGAAAAAGAAAAGAAAGAAAAAAAATCTGATCAGCAAGGCTGGACCCTTTGGACATCCGTTTTGTTTTGCATGATGATGTTTGTGTTTTTTTGCTTTCGCTACATGTTTGGGGTCTACCAGTTCAGAGCCTGAAAAACGAGAGCCGTCTTGTCCCTTACGGGGTGTGTGGAAAGCAAAAGCAGAAAATCATGCAGTCTCTTTCTACCCCTCCCCTGGTTTTCTTGTTTTTTTTGGGATCTTCGTCTTACGCCGAACGAATCCAATTCTTTCAGTGCGGGTTTTTTCTTTCACTCGCGGGCTGTGACTCCCCAACCCGCCCTTGTTGTGTTGCACTAGACAGCACAACAAAGTGGGGGTGGGCTGATACCTTTTTGTGACCGGAGAGGGGGAGGGGGGGAAAGGGACGGACGGGAGTTTGGGGGAAGGGGAGGCAATCACTTTTGCGCGGGCTTGCTGGTGAACGTCACACCCTTCTGGATGTTGTCCTTCAGGCCGCTGATGGCCTTCTCCAGAAGCAGCTTCTCCTTGTCGGTGATGTCACCGAGGACATCAAGGGCCTTCTCGGCACCGTTGGGCTAGTAGACGTCAGCATCCGCATCGAAATACATGGAGGGAGGGGTGGACGTACGCCAAGCTCGATGGGGACGGAGAAAAAGTCGACGCCGGTCTTCTTTGCAATCTCGGCGCCGCCCGGGACACCGGGGAGGTAGACGTAGCTGGGCTCAACGAGGCCCTTGGCGCCCTTGAGGGCCTTGAGAAGCTTCTCGGCGAAGCTGGATTCTTTGTTAGCCCGTAAACAAACACCCGAGGGATGCGGACGCGCGCTGCGTGGACGTACCGGTAGCCAGCGTAGGCCATGCTGAGGGTGGCAGAGCCGGCGCCGTCCTTGGCCTTGACGACCTCGTCGCCGCCAAACTGCACACGGTTGACGAGGGCATCGTACTTGTCGTCGGGGATGGTGACGGCGGGCTTGACGAGGGAGAACAGCGGCACGATGGTCTCGCCGGAGTGGCCACCGACGACGGGCACGGTCAGCTCCTGCGGGTTCGCCTTGCCGGCGATCTCGGCAACAAATGTCTCGGCGCGGACAATGTCGAGCGTGGTGACACCGAAGAGGCGCTGGGCGTTGAAGACGCCGGCCGCCTTGAGAACCTCGGCAGAGATGGGGACGGTGGAGTTGACGGGGTTGGAAATGACCAGGATGAAGGCCTTGGGCGCGACCTCGGCGGCAACCTCGATCAGGCCCTTGACAATGCCAGCGTTGATCTTGAACAGATCGTCACGGGTCATGCCAGGCTTGCCTGTACGTCGACAGGCGTTGGTTGGAAGTTAGAAGCAGATACGGGATGGGGGAGGCGAAGAGAAGTCCGGCAGAGACGACGAAACGACGAAACGACGAAACGACGGAACGACGGAAAGACAGAAAAACAGAGAGAGATCACGTACGGGGAATGCCAGCCGGGATGACAATGATATCGGCGTCCTTAAAGGCGGCGCGCGCACCGTCGTTGGCAGGCAGGTAGCCAGTCGCCTTCTATAGGGGCTGTTAGAGCAGACGCGGCGAACAGTTCGCCAGGGCCAAACGAGAGGGACGTACGGCATTGGAGGAGATGTGCGACAGGTCGGCAGCAACACCGGGCGTGTTGACCACATCGTACAGGGCGAGCTCGTCAACGAGCGGGCTGAGCTTCAGAAGCAGCGACAGGGGCTGGAGGCGTTGTGTGTTAGCATCGAAACGGAGGGCAGGCGAGAGCGAGGGCGCGAGCGAGGGCGAGGGCGAGGAGGAAGAGGAGGAAGAGGAGGAAGAGCAGAGGCGACTTCACGAACCTGGCCAATACCGCCAGCGGCACCGGCAACAACTGCGGAAACGGAGTCAGTGCAAGCTCTGCCAAGAGAGAAAGCAAAGTACGATGCAGGGGCGAGAGAACCTACCGGCCTTGACCATGATGGGCAGATGGGATGTTGGGAGGCGTGAACGCGGGGAAGGCGATTTTGGGCGGTTGGAGCTGTTCGGCGAAGGAACTGCGGGGGGCGGGGCAGGTCAGCTTGGGAGGCCGCGGGCGTCGAGCTCAGACAGGAGAGGGGAAAAAACACGGAAACGAGGGCAACGAAGAGCTCTGGGCGGTTGACGACGAGCAGCGAAGAGGATTGCGTTTACCTGGAAAGCGACGGGGTTGTTCGTAAACGCGGGAAATCGTTTGGTGAGCGAGGGGAAGGAAGCGATGAGGGGGAGAAACGGAGGAAGGCGCAACGGGGGTTGGATGTAGCAGTAGTAATGATGCAAGGGCGGAGAGCACACACAGAACACTCTAGAAAAGCAGCCGACGGCCAGAAACGAGAATTGGGGGTGGCTGCTGTTTTTAATAATGCGTCAACACATAGTAATGCTGGATTGAGGAGCAGACAAACGTCCGAGGTCGATTAATAGCGGGGTCCTTATTCGCTCAGCCTTTTTTGGGGGCCGTTTTTCGCTCTGTCCTTCGTGACACCAGCGCCGACCGAGCAGGTTCGTTTTCTCTCGCCATTGCTCGTGGGACTTGCATGTGCTCCGCGGCGTTTTGCACAGGGGTGCGGGGGGGGGAGGGCGGAAGGAGCTACCCAACTCGCCACAACACCACCCACGCCTTCCATGTCTCCATGCTTGTAAGATACCCTCCCACCTTCCCTTCACCCCGCGCCCACAAACCCCCCAAAATGACTGGGGTTTGGTCTGTCAAGGCAATTGTTCCTCTGTCGCTCCTGCCATCGCATCCCCTGCGTTCTCGTAGGCAACGCATGCCAGGCGCCGTTCGGAACCAATTGGCTGTTCTGGAAACGGCAGTCGGGGCCACTCTTAGTCAGAACGCGCCAGTCAGCGCCAGTGCCGGGGAAGGCCAAGCCCTCAATGGCTCCTGCGATTCTTACTCGGCCTACGAAACCAGACAGTTATCGCCCGCGGCCGCCGAAGCACACTCTAACCGTGGCCGACGCCCGCGCCGGCGGATCTGCCAATGATCCAGAACACGATCCCGATTCACCGGCTTGCCCCTGCCTCGCTCTGTCGCCCACACACTTTTGCCTCTTGGTTGGCCGTTGCGGCACCCAGAAAGGCCCCGACGTTCTCTGGCTGGGCGGCTGGCGGCTGGCGGCTGACGGCTGACGGCTGGGGGACCGCGCCGCGACATTTCCCGGCCCACGCCTTTGCCTCTTTGTCGTTTGCCGAAACAGGCCCCAGCCCGAGACGCCGCCTGCGTGTTTTCTTCTGCGCATCGGCAGCGTGAACTGCTGGTCTGCTGGCGACCTCAGATCGTGTGTGCTAGTCCTGCCCGAGCACATAATAGGGCGTTCAGCCTTCTGGACCCCCCTTCCTCGGCAGTGTCGGGATCTGTCGGAAGCATACGGCGTAGTGCTGCACGGAAGGGTTCTTTGGATCTGGCTCTGAACACAATGCTGCCGCGAGGCTCTCTGAAGTTTATGTTTGTAGGCTGGGCGCGTGACATTCACGTGCCAATCCCGTGCCATGTGAAGTGTCTGTCCCACAACGGCTCCATATCGTCGAGCACCGCCTTGGCCTTGCCATGCTCGACCCTTGCAAAGTTCTCCAGTTCTCCAGCTGTAGGCTCCGCACAGTTTAATACCTCGGCGGCACTCTGCGAGCCCAGGGATGCAGCAAGCGACGTTTGCATCTTGCCGGCGGCCATGGCGAGCATTGGCCCTGTCTCGGGAACATGGCCATCGTGATCGACGATACCACATCACCGCGCAGGTATCTTACATCTAGGGGAGATTTTTGGGGGGGGGGCTTTCTTTGGCAAGATTTCAATTTTTTTCAGTCCCAGATTGCTGTTGCTACTTTGGGAGGTTTGGGGTGCTGCTCGGGGCCGTGTTCCAAGCACACGCTCCTCGTTTTCCCCTCTCGTCTTTCGTCGCGAGAGAAACGGAGCGGACCCCAAGATCGGGGCAGCAGGGCAAGAGATGGCACAAAAGGGATGTTCCATCTTCACTTCCCACCCACGTCTCCAGCAGCTTTGCTTCAAAAAGTAGGACCCTGGCCCTCCTTTCCTTTTTTGTGTACTCGTACTCCGTACCAGCCCAGAAAAAAACCCAGATTCACCGTTCAACAAACAAATCCCCCTCCTCCCCTTGCTCCTCCCTCTCCCTCCACCTCGCACACGGCGCCTCCCGCTCTACGAGGACTCGGCAGCCTTGCGGGCCTTGTTGCCACGGAGCTTGACCTCGTGGTCCGGCTTGACGGGGAGCTGCGACCGGCGGATGGCCGAGGCACGGGCGACGGCAGCCTCGCGCAGGTCGGCACGGTAGCCGGACTTGGCGACCATGGTGGCGACGGAGCGGTAGGTCCTGGGCACTTGGTTAGCAAAGACGCCCCCCCGTCTGCTCCGTGGGGGGGGGGGGGGGGGGGCCCGGG